>CALNVZ010002524.1:11727-31968 GCA_940671915.1 Paracentrotus lividus
TCAATATTAATAAAATTATATTGCTCCAACAGTAAAAACAAACTACTGAAAGTTTCTGATGAAATGGAAGTCGTTTACTACCTTAAAACAATGTAACAAGCAATGCTAAGCATACAGCTGAACACAAGTCAATGTACTACCCCTCTGTTGGAATCTCAGCAGGCCGCAAGGGACGGGGACTACACAAAAGGAAATGGGTGTATGTTGTGCTGTTGTTGAAAAGCACATGGTTTTATAACCCATTCGGGGATGGGTTTAAAAATTGAAGTATGAAATCATTGATATCTCGAAGGTAAATCAAGCAATTAGCTTGCAATTTCGAAGAGATACCAGACTGACCTAAGTGTTTATAATTATGTTGGCAAAATGAGCTAAATCAAATAAATTGCGATTTGAATATCGTTCAATGCTACTACATCCCTTTAACACTAGTTACCTAACATACTTGTACAAGTGTACCTCAATATCTTACCTTTGAATATGAGATGAATAATTTCAGTTTAGAAGCAGGAAATAAATCACACTAGAATCCATAGCAATTGGAAATAACACACAATATGAATAGACTGGATCTATAGACTAAATCTATAATCAGAAGAGTATTTGCACCAAATACAGCTGCAGGTTTATGTGTGGTGTTAAGAAAGAAACTTTCAAAGAAGTACGTAAACAAACTCCAGTCGAAAGAAGAATGCATTCACTTTGCACTTAAAATGGCGGCCACTTTAACAAGGTATTCCCCTTTTGTAATGCCAGGACGCGGGTTTTTCCATAATACAATTTAGAGTATTGATATGAACGGTATTATTTGGCTTCATGCTTGAATGAACAACACAGTTGCAAGCTAGTGAGAAATATTACTACAAAGTTCAACTTGTATTTGACCTGAATTGGCCTAATACATGATCCCTATGCATGTAGCCATACATATTTTATCCTTTACATCAATGGGATACTTTACACACTCTCTTTAGATACTTTTGACACTTCTCCTATAGAATGAGTCATAATCAGTATTAATGGGAATTTATTAGCCTACAAAGTTGCAATCACAAATGTATGATTTTTTCACCAATATGATTATGTAAAATTGGGAGAAGGGAGGGGGGGGGGGCTGCCAGCATACCCCTATGCAGGTATCCAATTGCACCTTAACTAATCGAAACTGAATAGAGTTGAAATTGTAATGTTATGGTTTGGTTTGCTTTTTTGAGGGGGGGGGCAATATGTACCCCCTTGACAATGAACTTCCTCATTATAACAATGAAAATATCTAACAACAGGATATTTTTAAAAGTAAAAGTATAAAAAGCTTGGCCGGAGGGATATGTTCACTCTTCAGATACATGTAGGTACCCTATTTTAACCATGTTAGAAGATATATCTTTGTCTTAGCATATGATACCTATCAAGGCTGGATCTAATCTATAAATTATGGTTTGAAAATTAAAAAAAAATCTCAAACAAAGGCCACATAACACATTTTCCCCAATATTTTTTTTACTGAGTTACTATAATACATTTTGAGAATAATATATTTTGTATTTAGCAGGTCTTAAATATCAGTTGACACCAAATTTATAATTTCATGAAAAGGTAATGGTAAATGGTAAAGAGGATGTTCTTCTTTTCAGAACCAAGTTGATACACTCATGCCCTTTGATCCAATACATACTTTGCCAAGTTCTTGGGATAGGACTTAAAGCCATACCCTAGTTGGTTACATCAATGAGTTGTTCACTGTAATATCTCCTTGGTTACTTAGCATCTAATTGCTTCCTCAGCCTTCAAGTGAAATAAATCGACAAGTAAATAACAAAATCTATCTGGCTACATGTCAAGTAGTTTTTAGAAAACTGTAATTGGAACTGATAAGTGGCAGAATTACATACAAATGTTGCACTGTCATTAAAAGTTATCCTTGAGCCTAAATGCCTCTACCCTAGACATTTAGTCCCATTCATACTCAGGCCTGTAACTACGGGGGGGGGCGGGGGGGCGGGGGGGGGGGGGGGGGGGGGGGGGGGGGGGGGGGGGGGGGTTCGAACGACTACCCACCCGCCCCCCAACTGGCGACCCAGGGGTCTGCTTTACACACCACACACCTCAAAAATGGATTTTTTTTTTTTTTTTTTTTTTTTTTTTTTTTTTTTTTTTTAATGTTTGCTTATCAATATCTTGGGGGCGATCGACACGATGTGGATCCCTATATCGAATATATGGTAATTTGTTTTTTTTTTTTTTTTTTTTTTTTTTTTTTTTTATTTTTTTTTTTTTTTTTTTTTTTTTTTTTTTTTTTTAGTGTTTTTTTTTTTTTTTTTTTTTTTTTTTTTTTTTTTTTTTTTTTTTTTTTTTTTTTTTATTTATTTTATTTTTTCTTCTTTTTGAGGGCCGAAGGCAGAAAAATTTTTCAACACCTAGCCACAAAATTCCAAAATCGCAGTCCAAGAATTACAAAGAGAAACAAAGTAGTGACATAAATAAGGATGGATGAATTGAAAATAGAGCTATTCAAAACAAAGTTATAGGAACATTTTGTATGCTCAATTAACTTATATACATGTACAATACTCTCAAATACAATATACAGTTTAACAAATTCATGAGTGATATTAGTCAGGTTTACACTGGTGGTTGTTCACCTTACTGATATATAGAAATAATTACATGAATTTTCATAACTCTTATCCTAAAATAAATGTCCTGCTATTACCATATGGTTCTAATCAATTATATTGATCCTTGCATGGAAAAGGAAAAAAGTTACACCCAATGATAACAAGTGGGTAGTATGCAATTTATGCATGTACTTGTGTATTATATTTTGATAAAAATGTTATGTTTGTTACAGAACTCCATGCCCCTTTTTGATAAAATATGCCCCCCCCCCACTATTTCGCCTGATTATCTCAATTTGACTTGGAGCTGCATTGGCTCAGAGAGACTTTCAAAAATGTCTGCACGGCCCTCAGAAATTACTTGAAGGAAGATTACCTCATTTCCTATACGGTAATTCTATCATTATGCTAAGATAATATATATTTTGGCAGGTATTTCTGGAGTAAGTTGACTACATGTAATTGCTACACTTGATTTTAAAGGGGGGGGGGGTAATAGGAGGGAGGAGGGGTAAAAGAGGGAGGGGGTGAGGGGTAAAGGGAGGAGCGAGGGGGAAAGAGGGAGGGGTGAGGGGTAAATGGGAGGGAGGGGTAAGGGAGGGAGGGGGTAAGAGGGAGGGAGGGGTAAGGGAGGGAGGGGGTGAAAGGAGGGAGGGAGGGGTAAAGGTAGGGAGGGTTAAGGGAGGGGAGGGGGTAAGGGAGGGGAGGGTAAGGAGGGGGTAAAGGAGAGGGGTGTAAAGGAGGGGGTAAAGGAGGGGGTGGAAAGGAAGGGGGGTAAAGGAGGTGGGGTAAAGGGATGGGGAGGTAAAGGGGAGGGGGTAAAGGATGGGGGGGTTAAAGGGAGGGGGGTAAGGGAGGGGGGGTAAGGTAGGAGGGAATAATTTCTGGTGCGCAGAATGATAAGGGTATGCCGCAGACCTGCCTAGAAACTTTTTATCATGCTGAAAGAGTATGCGGCAAGTCTGCGACAAGGTAGTAGAACATGAATATTCATGAAAAGGAGTATGCCGCAGATCTGCCGCTGACTAAAAGAGTAAGCGGCAGGTCTGCGAAATGATCTAATTTGCATGTGAAAACCTGCAGCAGGTCTGCCGCAGACCTGTGACAAGTATGCGACAGGAGTATGCGGGAGGCCCAAAATTTTCCTATGGGAAGGAAGATCCACCATTCTTTGCTGAATTGGTCATTTTATGAATTTTGCTGAAATGAATTATTTTGACAGGTATAAGGAGTAGGTTGACCTGTTGTCCACAGCTTTAAAGGGATTTAGTAACTTCCCAAAACAAGTGCAAAATAGATCAAAAGGAATAAAATTCTATTGCTCTGACAATAAAAACAAACGACTGAAAGTTTTAGATCAAATACAAGTCATTTACTATCTTAAAATAGTGAATTTTCAAACGAGGCTAAGGATACGGCTGCACACAATTAATTTACACCAGTCTGTTGCAAGCTTAGCAGCCCGGTAGGCACAGGGACTTCACGAGAGGAAATGCAGTGAAAACCATGTGCGTTGAAATGCACACGGTTTTCATTTAGTAACTTCCCAAAAAGAGGCTAAGGATACGGCGCACATAATTAATTTATACCAGTCTGTTGCAAGCTTAGCAGCCCGGTAGACACAGGGACTCTACGACAGGAAATTCGGTGAAAGACACCTGCATTGAAATGCACGCGGTTTTCATTCGCGTCCTGGAATGGGTTTAAAAATTTGAGTATAAAATCATAGATATCTGGTAAGTAAAGCATGCAAGTACACTGCAATTTTTAAGGAATTCCAGATTGACAGATGTGTTCATAATGATGTTGGCAAAATGAGCTAAATCCAATAAACTGCAATTTGAATATCATTCAATGTTACTGCGTCCTGTTATACACTTGTTACCTAACATACTTGTTATTGTACTTGTGCCTCTGTAATTACCTTTGAATATGAGATGAAGGACTTTAGTTTAGATGCAGGAAATAAATCACTCTAGAATCCATAATAATGAGAAATAACACACAATATGAATAGACCAGATAATCTATAATGAGAAAAGTTTTTGCACCAATTAATACAGCAAGTTTATGATTTGAAGAGAGATTCTTTTAAAAGTAGTACTTAAACAAATTCCAGTACAAAGAAGTATGTATTCACTTTGCAATTAAAATGGCGGCAACTTTAACTACTAGGTATTCCCCTTTAGTAATGCCAGGACGCGGGTTTTTCCATAATACAATTTAGAGTATTGATACGAACGGTATTATTTGGCTTTGAACATGCTTGAATGAACAACCTACAGTGGCATGCTAGTGAGAAATATCACTACAAAGTTCAAATTGTATTTGACCTGAATTGGCTTAATACATGATCCCTATGAATATAGCCATACATATTTTATCTTTTACATCAATGGGATACTTTAAACATTCTCTTTTGATACTTTTGACACTTCTCCTATAGAATGAGTCATAATCAGTATTAATGGGAATTGCTTACAATGTTGCAATCACAAATGTATGAACTTTTCACTTATGATTTAGGAGGCAGTGGGGGCAGGGGTGTGGGACGGGGGGGGGGGGCTGCCAGCATGCCCCTATGCAGGTATCCAATTGCACCTTAACTAATCGAACTGAATAGAGTTGAAATTGTAATGTTTTGTTTGGTTTGGTTTTTTGAGGGGGGGGGGTAATACATGTATGTACCCCCGACAAAGAACTTCCTCATTATAATAATAAAAATCTCTAACAACAGGATATTTTTAAAAGTAAAAGTATAAAAAGCTTGGCCGGAGGGATATGTTCACTCTTCAGATGCATGTAGGTACTCTATTTTAACCATGTTAAAAGATATATCTTTGTCTTAGCATATGATTCCTATCAAGGCTGGATCTAATCTATAAATTATGTTATGAAAATAAAAAAAGATCTCAAACATAGGCCACATAACACATTTTCCCCAATATTTTTTACTGAGTTGCTATAATACATTTTGAGAATAATATATTTTGTATTTAGCAGGTCTTAAATATCAGTTGACACGAAATTTATAATTTCATGAAAAGGTAATGGTAAATGGTAAAGAGGATGTTCTTCTTTTCAGAACCAAGTTGATACACTCATGCCCTTTGATCAAATACATAAAGTGCCAAGTTCTTGGGATAGGACTTAAAGTAGACACACGGAGAAAATACACAATATTTGCTAATAATGGCCAAATTACATGTTACTGAATAGATTTTCCTTCGTTTATACGATTGACATGCTGAAAATGACTTGAATCTCTCTGAAATAGCTGTAAATGGTTTTTAGTGTTTTTGTTTTAATTCGCCCCCAAATGGGCTGCTCGGCGTGCGGAGGAGCTCCTGGTTTGTGACGTCACACCTTGGACAGCTCTACCGAACAATAGCCAGCTGATCTGAGATTGCGCGCGCAGCTTGATGCATATTGATTGCATATGCAATGCGATATGCACGTAAACACATGCTCGCACTGAACTAGCTTGCTATAGCTGCTGTGTCTCGGATTAATATGGCTCTTTTATCACAACTGATTACACCATTGGACAAATCATACAGGGTTGTATATCCTTAGAATATCGTGTTTTGAGATATTGTTAACGATTGTGAGTATTTTGTAGATTTGAACTTGCTGCGATAGATTTTTGAAGAGTTTGCAATCATGGTAAAAGCAAGAATTGCCTCGATCATCTCTCACCGAGGGGCCGGGAACGGTGCGGCCCGTTGGTTGTTGGTGAAGCGTTTAATTTGCCCATTGACATTCGGAGATATAATGCTTAAAATTCCACGTAAATTTATAGTGACTTCATTCTTGAGAAGACTTATTCTGTGTTGAATCTATATTAGTTTTAATATGATTTTTTTTTTTTTAATCTGAATCCCTCCAAATAAGGTTTTAGAGCAAAATATAATCATACCACCGTCATGACTTTCCCAACTAATTTACACGAATTATTCACTACCATCATTAGTTTGACAAAGTGGTCATGTCAGATTTCCTCAAAATTTCCTTATTTATCGAAATTCAATGGCTAAAAGACAAGAAACGTCCTTAAAATGAAATCAATATATATTGAAGAGACAGAATATTTAAGAATCAATTATGTAAGCATTGAATTGTTTGCAATATTTACAGTCTACTAATTTAGTTTGGCTTAATTAATTCTTACACATGCAACGGGATGGGGTAGTGTATATCAGTCCGGCAGGAGCGGATGGAATATACAGTCGTCTCTCGTAAGACTGCTGCTTTTATCACGAATGCAAAATCTGTCAAATTCATTGCAACAAGGTCGAATCTACAAAATAATGTTATTTCATTCTGAACAATATCTAAAACCATGGGGAAAAAAGTTCACATATATTTAAACTGAAGAACTAAGGAGCTATTCCATCCGAAAGTTTGGACGAATTATTTTTATAGCTAACGGATGAAATTATCTCTGGATCTTCACAATAAAGACTTACAAAACCAAATGAACCATTTCAAGATTATGATAATCTTACAATATAGATATATAGGATTATTGGTTATAATAGTTTGTCATGACAACAAAACTAAACGTGTGATTTGAACAGTCCACAATGAAAACAATGTCACTTTGTTTTATTATCTTTTTTTTTTTTTTTTTTTTCACTCTCGTGCTCATGAGGATAGGCCTATTTCAATCATATTTTAATATTAATGAAAAAGAATACATTTTTGGAACGGATTAACTTAAATAATTTATATAGACAAATGATAGAGGAACAGTCGGCAAGATATATCACTTTTGACCAGTTAGTCAGGGCCTGGGGTGAAGCATGAGATGAGAAGAGAGAGAAAGTTTTCAAGAATCAGAATGTGCAATGTACGCGATATAGCACAGTACAGGATACGTGCATACAGTGGACACGGTACGGGTGCCCACGCTGTGACGTCATAATCTTGACGCCCTTGCGGGGTACCGCTGAAGCCTGAAAATGGGGGCCCATCTTTGAAAGGTGATAACTCCCGATCTAAAACAGATATTGACAAGGGGTTTAGATATTCTGAATCAGTAAAGATTTTTCGTTACAGTGGTATGAGTTTTGTTGCAATTAAAAGCAGTTTTGACTCTCCAGTTGTCTACTTTAAAGCCATACCCTAGTTGGTTATATCAAGGAGTTGTTCACTGTAATATCTCCTTGGTTACTTAGCATCTAATTGCTTCCTTAGCCTTCAAGTTAAATAAATTGACAAGTAAATAACAAATCTATCTAGGCTTACATGTCAAGTTCTTAGAAAAACTGTAATCTGGACTGATAATGGCAGAATTTACATACAAATGTTTCAGTCATTAAAAGTTATCCTTTGACCTCAAATGCCCTCTGACCCTGACCCGACATTTGAAGGTCCCAGCCATACTGCATCCACCCCTAAAGTTAAAATTGGACCTATATTATATGACTGCAAAATTAGACTTTATTTAGCCTATTTGGATAGCGACAAATTCATCCTGCCTTTACCTCGACCTTAAAGCTCAACCAGTTGTTGTAGCCAAATGTAAATTAGAAGGAATCAATTTAAATAGGCCTTTATTGTATCTCCTCATATTGGTCTATTTGCTGATGTGTTCAGGTTGAATGCATAATTTTGATTTAAATTTATTATAGTACCTGTTCAGCCAAAGACTGAAAAGCTCAGTCAAATTGAGACTCAGATTACATAGGCTACTTATTTTGCGGAATATTTTCTCCACTAAATACAAAATTCCCAGAAAATCATTAATATATATAACTTATTTATTTCAAATGCTTGAGCTTAGGTATTGATTAAATTTTTTGATTGACAAAATTCCAAAATCGCAGTCAAGAATTACAAAAGAGAACAAAGTAGTGACATAAAAATACGGATGGTTTGAATTGAAAATAGAGGGTATTCAAAACAAATTTATAGGAACATTTTGTATGCCAGTCAATTAACTCATATACATGTAACAATCACATCATAATATACAGTTTAACAAATTCATGTGGATATTAGTCAGGTTTACTATGGTTCACCTACGACTATAAAAATAATCATGAATTTTCATAACTTTTATCCTAAAATAAATGTCCTGCTACCATGTTCTTATTCAATTACATTGATCCTTGCATGGAAAAGGAAAAAAGTTACACCCAATGATAACAAGTGGGTAGTATGCACACTTATTATGCATGTACATGTGTATATATTTTGATAAAAATGTTCGTTTGGTACGGAACTCCATGCCCCTTTTGTTAAAATATGCCCCCCCCCCCACTATTTCCCTGATTATCTCAATTTGACTTTGGAGCTGCATTGGCTCAGAAGGGACGACGTTCAAAAATGTCTGCACGTGCCTCAAAAATTACTTGAAGGAAGATCCACCATTTTTCGCTAATCGGTAATTCTATCAATTATGCTAAGATAAATTATTTTGGCAGGTATTTCTGGAGTAAGTTGACCTATTGCACACTGCTTTAAAGGTTTAAAGGGATTTGGTAACTTTAAAAAAACAAGAGCAATTAGATCAATATTAATAAAATTATATTGCTCCAACAGTAAAAACAAACTACTGAAAGTTTCAGATCAAATGGAAGTCGTTTACTACCTTAAAACAGTGTAACAAGCAATGCTAAGCATACAGCTGAACACCAGTCAATGTACTACCCCTCTGTTGGAATCTCAGCAGGCCGCTAGGGACGGGAATTACACAACAGGAAATGGGTGTATGTTGTGCTGTTGTTGAAAAGCACATGGTTTTATAACCCATTCGGGGATGGGTTTAAAAATTTGAGTATGAAATCATTGATATCTCGAAGGTAAAGCAAGCAATTAGCATGCAATTTTGAAGAGATACAAGTACCAGACTGACCTAAGTGTTTATAATTATGCTGGCAAAATGAGCTAAATCAAATAAATTGCGATTTGAATATCGTTCAATGTTACTACATCCCTTTAACACTAGTTACCTAACATACTTGTACAAGTGTACCTCAATATCTTACCTTTGAATATGAGATGAATAATTTCAGTTTAGATGCAGGAAATAAATCACACAGTCTAGAATTAATAGCAATTGGAAATAACACACAATATGAATAGACTGGATCTATAGACTAAATCTATAATCAGAAGAGTATTTGCACCAAATACAGCTGCAGGTTTATGTGTGGTGTGAAGAAAGAAACTTTCAAAGAAGTACGTAAACAAATTCCAGTAGAAAGAAGCATGCATTCATTTTGCAATTAAAATGGCGGTTACATTAACTAGGTATTCCCCTTTAGTAATGCCAGGACGAGGGTTTTTCCATGATACAATTTAGAGTATTGATGTGAACGGTATTATTTGGCTTCATGCTTGAATGAATAACCTACAGTTGCAAGCTAGTGAGAAATATCACTACAAAGTTCAACTTGTATTTGACCTGAATTGGCCTAATACATGATCC
Organism: Paracentrotus lividus; assembly: GCA_940671915.1. NCBI lineage: Eukaryota > Metazoa > Echinodermata > Echinoidea > Camarodonta > Echinidae > Paracentrotus > Paracentrotus lividus. The sequence goes on from CALNVZ010002524.1 coordinate 21,784, forward strand.
CTATGAGTATGAATATACATGTAGCCATACATATTTATCTTTTACATCAATGGGATACTTTAAACACTCTCTTTAGATACTACATGTATTGACACTTCTCCTATACAATGAGTCATAATCAGTATTAATGGGAATTGATAACAATGTTACAATCACAAATATATGAACTTTTCACTAATATGACTATTTAAAATTGGGAGCAGGGGGGGGGGGGGGGGGGGGCTGCCAGCATGCCCCTATGCAGGTATCCAATTGCACCTTAACTGATCGAAACTGAAAAGACTTGAAATTGTAATGTTTTGGTGTGGTTTGTTTTTTTTTAGGGGGGGGGGGTAATACATTGTATGTGCCCCTTGACAAAGAACTTCCTCATTATAACATTGAAAATCTCTAAAAACAGGATATTTTTAAAAGTAAAAGTATAAAAAGCTTGGCCGGAGGGATATGTTCACTCTTCAGATGCATGTAGGTACCCTATTTTAACCATGTTAGAAGACATATCTTTGTCTTAGCATATGATTCCTATCAAGGCTGGATGTAATCTATAAATTATGTTATGAAAATAAAAAAGATCTCAAACATAGGCCACCGTTTCCCCATTATTATTTATTTAGTCACTACAATACATTTTAAGAATATTTTTTTGCATTGTAAACTTTAGCAGGTCTTAAAAATCAGTTGACAATAAAATAATAAGTTTGTGAAATGGTTAACTGGAAGATCTCCTTTTCGGAACGAAGCTGACGCACTCATGCCCCTTGTTAAGGCATTAATCCAATACATACATGTACTGTACCAATTCCTTGGGATATGACTTAAAACCATAGCCCCTTGTCATTCACGTAGATAAGTGAAACAAACCAACAAGTAAATAACACATGGTTATTTATATAAAAAACTACATGTCCAGTTTTTTCAAAAACTATAATCTGGACTGGTAACAGCAGAATTTACAACAAACATGTCAGTCGTTAAAATTTCAACTTTGACCTCAAATGCCCTCTAACCCACATCCAACATATGAAAGTCTGAGCCATACTTCATCCATCACTTATAGTTGTAATTGGACTGCAAAATTAGAGTTTGTTTAGCCTATTTGGAGGGCTTATGCTAAAGTGTTGCGTTGTGGCGCGGCGCGGCGCGTTAAAAAATGGAAATAATCGACAAAAAAAAAAAAACAAGGTGTCTTCAAAGCGTCCTACAAAAAAAGGAAAAGATTCTGGATCGATTTTTGTGAAATTTTTGGAAATGATTATCATTTTTCGGACTCGAGACTTTAGCATAAGCCCTTGTGTGGGGTTAGTGTGCATGTGTGTGTGTGTGTGTGTGTGTGTCAAAAATTGTGTGACTAATAGTTCCAAAACGATGCATATGGATTTTACCCTAACACTTAAGCGTCAACCCCTTCTAACACACTGCGCGCCGCTTTAAAAAGCTGCAAAACGGTACAATTTTCCTCTTGTTTCAACCATATCTTTTGACCCGATGGGCCTAGTTCACCGACGGAAAAAGTATTAGAAAATGTAACTCTTCTTCGTTTATGGTGATATAAAATCACGATTTTTGGCTCTTTCAGCGTACCGTCATTTTTTGTTTGAATTTCATCAATTTTGTCAAAGTTTCTATGGTATTGAACTTTTTTGACTGAATGCTTCCGGCTTTATCAGTAAGTTTCTTGCCAGGAGTGGGCTATTTTTCACCAAGAAAAAGATTTAAGTTATTCAGCTCATTCTGAAAATGTTGATATATAAATTATTCTTATTGGATGAAAAAAAAGCACCGTCATTTTTTACTCAAAAGATCAAACCAATTGATGCCTACGTCTGATTTGGGGAACTTGGCTATAGCGAGCCAGGCCGGCTACGGGTCGTAGGCCTACCATTCTTGCTCAGGGGAAATCAAGGGTTTTTTAATTCTGTGGATCACTGCGGTATCGAGATTGAATTAGAAAAAGAAGAAAAGAGGCGACATTTGTACTGATTTTTCGTAAATAATCACGCAGTCAGGTATAGCGATGAGATTTTCCTTGACAAGAAAATGACAAGAAACAATGTCTGCTGAAAATAAATAAACGGTCTCAATAAATCGCCGTACGTGTCCCTCCCACTAAGCCCAAACGCCGTGTCACCCCCTTGCTCTAAATAGAACAGTCGCCTACCTATCGTGACTCGGATCCCGGCCGGCCAATCAGATTCAACCGCACAGCTGACCGGACATTGTACGCGTAGTCGTTCTATGCGCACAGCTATACCTGGGCTGATTAAAAGCGTCAAATTAGGTGAAAGAAATCGGGGGTCACAAATTCATATGAAAAGTTTGGTCGATGCCGTTTACGGCTATCGGCAGCAATCAGAAATCACGATGGGCTAGTCCTGGTCCACTCCTGGTCCTGGTCCACGTTCACATGGTTTAAATTGCGAATTTCAATGAAATTCCTGGTCCTGGTCCTGGTCCACAGAATCAGGGGGCCGGCCTTAGTACTCACATAATGCCAGCAACCAGAAATCGTGATGGGCTAGTCCTGGTCCACTCCTGGTCCTGGTCCACGTTCACATTGTTTTAATTGCGAATTTCAATGAAATTCCTGGTCCTGGTCCTGGTCCTGGTCCACAGAATCAGGGGGCCGGCCTTTGTACTCACGCAATGCCAGCTCCTAAATTCTTTTGTCTTGGAAGAACTTGAATCCGCCCATGACTTGGGCTCATTTCCTAAAATTTCACAAAAATCGATTCAGAATCTTTTCCTTTTTTGTAGGACGCTTTCAAGACACCTTATTTTTTTTTCGTCGATTATTTCCATTTTTCACGCTACACTTTAGCATAAGCCATTTGGAGAGCTATAAATTCTTCCTGCCTCTGCCTCCACCTTAAAGCTCAACTAGAGTTGTTATAGCCAAAAGTGATTAAAGTGAATTCATTTAAATATAGGCCTACATGTGTTCTCATATTGTTCCATTTGCAAATATATTCATATTCAATGCATGATTTTGGATGAAATCTTTTGGAACTTGCACCAAGGCCTAAACAGTGAAAAGCTTTGTCAAATTGAAACTCAAATTATAAGGGCTACATATTTTGCCTTAATATTTCATCGCAAAATAAAAAATATCCTGCAAAGTTTATTGCTAATGTTTTGTAGTAGACCTATTTATTTTGGTGTTGGTTAATTTTTTTTACTGACAAAATTCCAAGATCAGTCATAAAACTAAATTGAGAATTAAGGAATACAAATTATTTACAAAAACAGGAAAATTCAATTATTAAACATGAATAAATTATTGCAACATTGGCATAGTACTTTCATTCTAATTTCGGTAATACATAGCCTGTCATAGGCCTACTTGTAGGCCTATTTGTTTTAATCTATTTAAGTTGATATTTTTTGTAAGTTAAGTTTTGGAATTAAAATAAGACAGATCATTAACCAAGTTAACAGAATAATGTACCAGTATAAACTATCAATCTTGAAGTTAATATTCGTTGTAATAATATGATTTCATGAATCTGGAGGGAAACAGATTTTAAATCATAACCATAAAATATATTTGTCAAGGTATAAAATTGGGCAGGCTGCATTGACTTCAAATAAAAAAGACATTATTCATCAACAACATATTCCATTTTATCATCAATTGTTTACCTTTATGTGTAGGTTGATCAATTATCTGTTTGGTTTAATTGGTCAATAAAGACAATAAATTTTCCAGACACACAATCCCAAATTGGACATAACATGCAGCTAGACGCAGTCAACCTATGGCCTCATTGGGTTGATGCAGCTTTAAAGCTATGTGTTGATTATCTAGGTCAACATACATTCCCAACAATACAGCCAGTTGAGATTTTTGGATAGAGATTGGTGATCGAACGGCAAGGAGCGGGAGCTAACGCCGTCCCCGTGGCGTGGTATAGGGGTAAACGCCGAGCCCAGCCCGTGGCGGGGTGTAAACACCGAGCCCAGCCCGTCCTAGTGGCGTGGTACTAGGTGTAAACACGGGTCGATCATTACGACCATCATGGATGGACTGCAAAATGTCATGTGCATCTTGAACATGTTGAATGAATGATGAATCATTTTTCAATATAATGACAATTTCGCTGAAAAATGTCTTACCCCAGCTCACTTGTTCTGATGTCAATTACCAAACTAATCGGGCAATATGAAGTAGCGGTTCCAGTGCAAGTTTTTAGATTCATCGGTAAATGAAATCGCCTCGGATCTCCTCCGTCTAGTCTGCAAGCTTTCATGGTGGGTACCGGTGAGCAAGCAGCGCAGGCAGGCGAGATGGGTGTGAGAGGATGTAGCAAAATCATCACGTCATAAAAGTTTGGACGGGTTGACCAATGAGGACAGTTTATTGTACCTTATCCAACAGGGGCAAATATAATTGACCAATAGCGGGGCTAGTTCGTGATGTAGGCCTACATTTGAATCCACAGACTTAATTTAGTTTATATAAATAGGAGCTATTCTGCAAGAATATTTTATATTCTTAAAAAGTCTGGTTTGAAAATAAGATTAATTCGGATACGGGCGTGCTTTTAGATTTTTATGTGGCTTCCTTAAAATGAATAACATATATTTAAACAAAAAAAACATATTGCTTTGTTTAGTTTGTTTGTTTTTTTCTTTAATTCTGCAGCACCAGTAAAAAAATATTTTTTGCATTTCTTGAGAGATACTTTGAAATTGATTGAATTTGGGGAGTTGTTGAAGAAGAACTTATTTGTCACTCTTACTAACAATATGCAATTAATTTCACGACAACCACTTCATGATATAAATGTAAATAGCTAACTCAATAGTGTCATCCCATTTAAACCGTTCCATCATTGGGCATCGTCACTTTTATTAAAATGATTTTTTTTTCAATGGAATACCATTTAAAGGGGAATTATCCCCTCAGAGAATACTGAGCTCAGTGAAATGGAGTCAAACCTCCAAACATATTGATAAAAGTTTCAGAGAAAATCAGGCAATGATAAAAGGAAAGTATATGAATTTTTATATTTTGAAGTCTCTTATGATTGTGAGAGATCTCCACTGGCAAGCGACATGATGTGTGATGTAATGCAGGTGAGTTTCTATTAGTTATTTTGTTAACACATTGATACTAAATTTTTTTCTTTTCGATTTAAGGGTGAATAAATGAATGTACAAAATCTTTTTCGTTAATGGAATGGATGATGATAAAGTATAATCGTTTATTATAAATGTAAATATATGAAGTCATAATATAATATAGAAAGGTAGAAGCTGTTACTATCATTAGAATAAAATAAAGGAAAATTTTGAATATTTTTGTGCAACACATATGGGGACGTTCTTCCCTGTGACATCAAAATTGGTGACCTGCGTTTGCCAATTGGAGATTTCCTTTGTCATCAAGAGATTCAAATTCATATATATCTTAATACTTTTTATCATTTATCTGATTTTCACCAAATCTTCACTAATGTGCTTATTTGATTTTTCTGCAATCCACAGTAAGGCCAAATATCTACAAGGAAGATTCATTCTTAAATGTGGGACGAATAGTTATAAAGACAAAAATATGCCTATGTAGTAGCAAAAAGCGAGTGTGGTTATTTAGGCATTACTTTTATCATGTATTATTTTCTTTGCGTAGCATGTATGTCTATTGTCTATCAAGTGTGTTGTTTGTATAGCGTTCCTCACGATTACAAAAAAAAAAAAAAAAATCATGGACACTTTTGTGTAATCACTTTGTTTGACTCTATTACAAAATTCGCTATTACATGTTTGAAACTATTTTTTTTCAAATTTTTGTGTCTTCTGTTTCTGGAAAGGTTCACGGCATTTAACTTTGCCTTTTTTACGAGAATTACTTTGGCATTTTCAAAAAATAAATTTAAAGCCAGAACAATGAAGCTACAATCAAGCACACTGAGATTATGTCATTGAAATGGCACCCTGGAGATGGCGCTGTTGAACTTTTAGTCATCAGACACTTTTTCATACTTTGTAATATTTTAAATGAAGTACTCTAACAGCAGTCTACATAATATATCCAAACTTCATGAAAATCCTTCATCCACAAAACGGATGGGGTGCGACCAACGGTGTGTATTTGTGTTTTTGGCGATTTGGGGGGGGGGGGGGATGATCGTTGATATTCTCTCTTTTCCTCAATGTGTAACATATACGATGTATATCTTGTTGGTGGTGTGGTATAATGCTTGTATACACACACGCTTTATAGATAAACATGCAAAAATGTATTGTATAATGCGAGCGCGAAGCGCGAGCTGAAAATTTTCTCAATAATAGTGACATAAAAATTGGGCATTTGTAGCATAACGATAGCGAGGCGAAACAAGGAAGGGGACTTTTGGAACTGGGGTTTGTTAAACTTGGGGGACATGATGATGTAATGGCTACAGATATATGCATGTGAGTATACTAGTACATATATTTCAAATTTCATTATGCGAGCGCGAAGCGCGAGCAGAAAATTTTCTCAATAATAGTGACATGAAATGGGACATATTGTAGAATAATGCGAATGCGAAACGGGGGAAGGAGCTTCATCTGGTTTATTAAAGGGGGCCATCATGATGGTATGTCTATAGATAATTATACACACGTGCACATTATTATGTATATGAGTACTAGTATATATCGTCGAATTCTAAGGGGGTTTAATGTGAGCGCGAAGCGCGAGCTTAAAATTTTCTCAATAATATTGAACTCAAACATGGTATTTGTAGCGTTACATGACTATACATGCTATAAGCGCAAAAATTGATGGAGGGCTAAGGGGCTTTAACTGGTGATTAGAAGCGGAACATCATGACGTAATGCCAACAAACGCAAATCTCTATAAATATGGACAAATTCCATTTCGGGCAATATTGTGCGAGCGCGAAGCGCGAGCTGAAAATTTTCTCAATAATAGTGACCGATAAAACAAGATACTTGTAGCCTTATGGGAGCACGAAACGGGGAGGGATCTTGTTTTAAACGTAAGATCGTGACGTTAATACATGCATAAAAGATGAACAAAGTCAAGTGCAGTATCTTATATTATGCGAGCGCGAAGCGCGAGCTGAAAATTTTTAGGCAATATTTAAAAGTTATCTGAAATTTGAGAGCAAAGTAGCCACTAATTTGAAAAAAAAAGGGCCGCATTTACCTCCTGGAAAATAATGGAAGTGTATTATATATCAATGGTCCGAGTCCAAAAATGTCACTTTGTCGATGAAGAGCCGAAATACGTGTTACAGACTTTTCAATTCATTATTTACTTTATCAAAACCATCGTGGATTTTTGAGGGGAATACTTATGCCTTCAGTTTCACTTATCGAGGCACCTGTCCCCTATGCACCCTGGGATCGGTGCCCCTGATTATCATTGATTAGAATGTTGTTTTATTTTTCTGTTTTTTTTTTCAACTGTGAATAGTAAAACATCAGCGCTTCAATTATCTATACGGTGTATTGTGTACTACATGATTACTAAAGTATATCAGGCACATACGAGGAAAAATGACGAAAGAGTGAGAAAATTTTGGATTTTTGAATGTTAGAAATATGCATTTTAGACTGCAAAATAATATAATAATGTCATAAAGTGTTTTGAATGATAAGGAATTTGTAATGGGTAGATTTATATGCATATAATAATATATTTTTTATTTTCTTGATATCAAAATATTGGGGGGGGGGGGTGATTGTACACACCATCCCCCTCACCGAAATTATTGGGGGGATGCATCCCCCCCCATCCCCCCACAATCGACACCCATGGTCGCGACCCCAGGTGTGAACCCCCTTCAGACCTAAAAAAAAGGGGGATTCTTGATGGATGACTGACCTGCTTGACATACTGAACTCTATAATGGTCTTCTAGCTCTTAATGACCTACCTTACCTCCTTTTTATGTACATTTTTACTTGCCCATCGGGTGCGACGGGAAAGAAATTAATGTACAAAAATCTGAAGTTCCAATTTGCGCACTTCCCTTGAAAAAAAGCTGGTGACGCCCATGAAATGCCCAACTCGACAAAACTCACACCTTCTATCCTTGTAAAGCCTTCAATAATAAAAATGGTACAAGTGGGATTTTTTTTTCTCCGTTTTAGTATGACGATTTATCATAACTAGCCTTATTGACTTTCATCTGTTGTTTTTTAAAACTCATGTGGATCTGTACTAGATGAGATATGATTAAGTTTCATATTGTCTATGGCATTGTATAGGTTTCATTCCAGTGCATCCACGGTAAAATCAACGATTCGTGAAATTAAAATTTAATGTTTCCTCAGCTGGCACGAAATTAAGCTTTAATTTTTGTTTCACAAAAGTTGCAAGTAATACCCAATGTATCAGAATTTATTTTTATTTATTTATTTTCATTTACAACACACGCACACACACACACACACACACAAACACACACACAAACACACGCACACACATATCGTTGAAGAAGATTATTATTAAAATTATTTTTCCTCCTCATGTTCCATCTTTATTGATACAGACTGCATTCATCCTTATGCCTATATTCATATTACATGCTATTAACTGCATTGTCACTTCTGTCTATTTGGTTTTATATCAAATTGGTCTAACAGCAGTTGGTCTAATTCTCTGTTTGTCTAATACCATATGGGCTAAACCCATTTGGTCTACCAACAGTTTGGTCTAACTTTGTTCTAATATATTTACTTGATTTAATTCTCATTTAGTATAATGACAAATTCGTCTAATCACCAATTCGTCCAATAGCCAAATGGTCTAATTGCAGTTTTGTCTATTGCCGAACTTAATATATATTTGGTCTATTACTGAAATCGTCCAATTGGTGATAGACCAAATGGACATTAGGCGAACTGAACATTAGATGAAATGGGAATTAGACAAAATAGTAAATAGGCAAAGTGGTACTTCGACCAAAAGGTAATTAGACAAACTGGTTATAGATGAAATGGAATTAGACCATGTGGGATGAGACCTAATGAATATTAGTCAAAGTTGGTTTAGACCAAATGGCAATTTACCATTTATTTGACACATCCCAAGTCACATGGGCGAGCAAGAAGGACGTTATTCAAGTACTCTAACACAGAGCTAACGACTTTATGGTTCTGAGGAGTTCCTATTGACAATTATTTCATGTTAAAAAGGTAAATTACCAATTGGTCTAAACCCACTTTGACTAATTCCCATTTAGTCTCATCCCACACGGTCTAATTCCATCTCCATTTCATCCACAACTAGTTCGTATAATTACCCTTTGGTCTAATTGCAACTTCACATTTTTACCAATTTGTCTAATTCCCATTTCGTCAAATGTTCATTTGGGAATTAGACCTAAATGCAATTAGACAATTTGGCTATTACATGATTGGCAATTAGACCAAATAATCATTAGACCAAGTATGTATTAGATAAAGGAAAACCAAATTGTTAGTAGATCAAATGGGTTTAGCTCATTCATGTTTGATTGGACAAAAAGAGAATTGGACCAGCTGCTGTGAAAACAAGTGGATATAAACTGTTATGAAGCAGTCCAACAAGTCAATGTCAAAAATATTTGTATATTGGAAAATGTGTTTTAATTTGACAATGTCGAGTCTCACAGCCAGGGCCCTGGCCCCGCATTCCCCCCCCCCCCAAAAAAAAAAAATAAATAAATAAATAAAAAAATAAAATAAATAGATTAAAAAAAAAAAAAAAAAATCCATAGTCTGTTGGGTGATAACAAATTTACACCTGTGCTAACTACTATGGATGACTAAGGAAGATGATTTAAAAAAAACAACTTATACACCAATTTGGGGGAATAGCCAACCAATGGCTTTCTGAACATTTATATAAACCTTCAATCATGTTCTTGAACTATTGAAATGCAAGAGCTGCTTTTGCCACAAGGCAATTTTGACTCTGGAATTTTAAAGGCCCAAGATCTCGATCATCCTAGGTGTAAGTATATAGGAGCTTGATATCCCTGGACAGAATATGGGTTATTCTTTAACAAGAAACAAATATTAAAGGCACATTATACACTACAAGGCTCTGAAAGTGAAGTCTTAATCTGTCTTTGATGTCTTTCACTGTAAACATGACAGATTTCAACATACCTATAGAACAGTTGTATATTCATTACATATAGCTATTGCTCAAACTCAACATGTCAATAAGAAAATAACTGAACAA
>CALNVZ010002526.1:0-12084 GCA_940671915.1 Paracentrotus lividus
CAGATTCGCTCAAATCGATCGACATATGACTAACAGGGTTGTTTCTTTGTGTAAATTTTGTACAGAGCATTTCAGATCTTCATGGCCGAGAAGCAGGAAACTGAGATAGTTTCTGACACGAACCTGACGTGTCCATTATGTCTTGATATCTTGATGATCCGACCCTCCTGACTTCTTGCGCACATACTTCGTCGGAAATGTCTCAAGAAATATGATTTATCCCATCAGGAACCTTGATCATATGGTTTGTCCCTTTGTAGGAAGATCACGAAGTTGACTGCAAACCGTGTCGATGATCTCGACACCGATGTGACGGTCAACGGACTCGTAGTCGACTACCATGGCAAATGCGGAGGAGCTAAGCCATACTTGAGATGCGACAGAAATGTACTGCTTGCAAAAGGCACAGGTGATGCGGTGGCTTTCGTAAAACATGTAACAACTTACATGTGCGAGGATGCCTGACATGTCATCAGAGGATGTCATCAATGTTTGAGGGTCACGAGATCATATCCATACAGGATATCATGGAGGGGAATGTCAACGTTGGTCGCTACTCTGAGAAGTGTTCAGTGCATAAACATGAGAACAAAGATATGTTCTGCGAGGATTGTAAGGTGCATGTCTGTTTGAAGTGTGTGATCATCAGTCATCGTGATCACAATGTCAAATCGCATGAGGACTTTGAGAGAGAGTTACAGATTAAGGTGAGTAATCTTACAATAGGGTTTCATATAACTTTTATCTCTATTATGCAAGAAGGATATATCGATCTAACATAGTGGAATAATATCATAAAAACGTATTATAATAATTTTGTCCAACAATGAAAAAACTACTCGTTATTAATTGTAACACAACTTCAGTCATGTAGAACGCACCAAATAAGAATAAATGCAGAATTCAATCTATAGCCACAAACGAATTCTTGATGAACCATATATTAAAAATTTTGCTTCGGCATTTTTATTTCATCAATTTAGTCATTTGGTGTAGTAATGTCTCCTTAATGCATCTTCAAACCAATAATATAGGTTTTCCCGGTCAAGTTTAAACTATCTCCGATCAATTTGACATTTCTTTCGAGCGCTTTCGTCCGGAATGTGATCGCGATTACAAATCAGCGATGAAATTCGTTTATGTGTAGCCAAAATCAAACACCGTTCAATCCAATTGCAAATTGCGCCGACGAATTTGCTGTTGTGAGCAGTCGCATTCGTCAATGTTCGCTCAAATTCGTCCATTCGTAAAATTCCCGTCTTCTGGTGAATTCGAATTCGTTTTGGGGCATCCACTTTAGAAATAAATGTATACAAATTAGGAATGTCAGGTTCGGGTAGGAAAATAAAACTTGGGAGGGGGCCGTGAAGTGTTTTTGTCATAAAAGAGGCTGATCATGGGGGAAGGGGGAGCCTGAGCTTGGAAAACACACATGCACACAAAACAAAACAAAACAAAGACAAAAAACATAAGCTGATTATAATGTTTGCGTTTTTATCAGAATGAATTCAAAAACTATAATCTGCTCAAAAACGAAATGTTTACAAAAAACTACAATAAAAACAAAACTAATGTGTATCGGCTGCAGCCCCCATCCTCACTCTATTCACTAGAAACTTGCATAACATGAGGGGGTAGGGGGTGTTAGAATACGGTCATCATGTAATGGCCATGGGGGGGGGTAGATAGGTCAGTCGGGTCGGCTATCTATTTTTTCTACCATTTTCCTCTTTTTCCCCCTTTTTTTCTTTTTTTTTTCTTTTTTGCTCGGGTGGGGGGCTTTCCCGCTGGGCCCCTAGATCCACACCTGAAATGGTCAATAGACCAAGTGACAATTAGATCAAGTATGTACTACATAAAATTCAGATTAGACCAAATAGCTTGTAGACAGGCGCGGCCCCAATCACCCAGGATAAAAAAAAAAAGAAAAAAAAAAAGAAAAAAAAAAAGGAAAGAAATAAAAAAAAAGGAGAGAAAAGATGCAAGGTCGACAATATTGACCAATAAACTATACCCCTGTGACCGTTACATGATGACGTTCTGGATGACCGAATGCCGCAAAAAAAATAACAAATTGTCCCTTTTCGTTACTAAAAGTGCCCTTTTTTCTTGGCTACAAAGGACACTTTTCATATTATAAAAAAAACCTGTTAGACTTCTTGAAAGGCCCACGGACAACTTTTTTTTGTAAAAAAAGGGCACTCTTGTTACTAAAAAGAACCTTTTTTCCTCCACAGTTTCTTTTTTGTTAACCATAATATTTCCGCTCGGTTGCTATGCGACCTCGCATAAAAAGGGAATACCAAGCAATAAGCATGAGACCAATTACCCTGCTGCCGGAGGCAACTATTGTAAAAGAGTGTTGTCAAAAGCACATAGGCCTATTTACATCCCTCTAAACGTATTTTTAATGCCCTTTTTAGCACTTCTGTTTTTTTTTAATCATTTGAAACATGTAAATCTATTTGCAATTGGTATTTAACATTATCATGGGGCAATAATTTTAAATTTTAAGTGTGTAATAAAACTGTAATGTTGCTTAAACTTTAAATGTTGCTTAAACTCCAAAATGTACATTTTTCTTTTAAAAGGGGGCACTTTTAATCTCTAAAAAAATCAATATATTGAACAGCATAATAAATTAAAATGCTACTTTTATACCCAGCCCCTCCCTATCCCATAAATTTTGCTCATTATGCCACTAGGGTAAAGGGCCCCTTTTCAGAAAAAGTGCCCCCCCCCCCACTTTCAAATTCGTTCCGCAGCCTCTGAATACAAATTATTGCTTATAAATTCATTTTGTGTTTACCATGGCATGGGCGCCACCGTGACCCCCTTGCTTCGTGTGTTCACACGGATAGGCCTAAAACGTTTTAAATTGCATGCCTAAAAACGAATTTGACTGCTGGAAGCTCACCTCCACTTCCTTTTTACAGCTGGGAATTTTTTAAATTGATCACACGAATTTGATTTCATGCACATTGACGAAGTTCACTGCACATAAACACTTTTGATCGCACATAAACGAATACGAATGATCATTAACGATTATGAAAGAACGTAAACGAAATCGATTGCTCTAAACGTTAACTTAAATTACCGATAGCCCCGCTCCAGGAAGGTATCGTTTAAATTGACTGAACATTAACGAATTCGATTGAAAAGAGTTTAAAATCGACCGGGAAAACCTATAATAAAATGTATAAAGGTGCATTGGTAAAAGAATGTTATAAAACAACGGCATCAATACTTATCTTTATCACTGTTTTTGCTTTTTTTTTTTTTTTTTTTTAAATAATATAAAATGAAAGTAAATGAACATCAAGAACATTCCATAAAAATGATTCATGTAATACAAAAAGTAAGAAGATTGGTTTTAACAATGTGGTTAGGGTTTGATATTCAATGTGGTTACATTTTGCTGACATTTAATATAATTTTAGTCTCTGTAATGTAAAAATAAATAAAATTAATTTCGTACATCAATCAGACCGGAGGAAGCGAAAGTGCCGGAACAAACAAAAAACAAAAACAGAGTCGATTACAATGTGTTTCTAAACTGTGGAACCACAGTGAAAATAATCTAAATTCACACAGTCGTCAAATTTTAAAGGACTCTGACACGGCGATCGCAATGTCGATTGTGTGGCTTTGGCCAATTTTTTATTAGAGTGTCAGGACTCGGGACTGGAAACAGTCCGGCACATTGTGAACACACTTTGATGTGAACAAAGTGTGTCACAGTGTGTTAACATTGTGTTCAAAATGTGAAGTAAACGCACTGTGTAATAGTGTGTTCACATTTTGTTCACACTGTGTGACACTGTATTTCTCCGGCAGAGATATAAACCTATTCAGAAAGCGTCAGCATGCAGGAGGGGCAAAGTGTGATCAACTTAGGCCTCTTTTTCTTTTTGATGGATAACAAAAACAGTACTAACATAAATAATGTATATAAAAAAAAAACCCCTCATTAGTGTAACATCATCTAGCATCTCATAATGATAATAAGAGGGTACCGATAAGTTATGGCAATTTTGTTTATGCTTTCAAGGTGAATGATCTCATCCAAAGATGTACAACCAAGAAATCAGAACTGGAGAAAAACATTCAGAATGTGGAGACACAACGTCGTGAAGTACACACAGCCGTACAGAAAATACGAGTAGATGTCAGCAAAGCCTACCGTACCAAGGCCAAACAGCTGGAAGAAAACCAACGTATACTCGTCGAGCAAATAGATGCTCTAGAGCGCAGTTTCGATGAGGACCTCAACATTCTGAAATCAAACGACCGACAAAGAATCAAAAGCATTTACAGTTCGATGACGCTGGTGGCTAATGATAGACTAGGACATCTTGAGATGGACAGTCTGTCTGCTCACACGTTGCTTTGTGAGGAGCTGGATGGCATGCTGAAGGAGACTACTGATCGCACTTCTGCTGCAGTCTTAACAGAGAAAGCACGGAAGAATAGATTCCAGCCTGCAGATGATACCCGTATTGACCTCGGTAACATCTCAGATAAAGCAGATCCTGTCTTAGAAGTGATTCAATGTGTGGATCTACGAAGAGAGATGTACGGCATGACTAAATATTCTGATAGCAGTGTAGGTATCGGATATTTGAATGCAAATGGAATAGATATAATTGATTCAAATGGTAAGAAGCAGCAGTATGCTAATGTATCCAGCAATGCCAGGTGTTATGATCTCGTGTTTCAACGAAACAGGACATTATGCATCTCAACGGGATGGACGGAAGCACATGTTTATTCTTCAAGTGGGGCCAGGAAGTCAACCATTCACGTGAATAACAATGGATATTCCCTCAAATTAAACAGAAGTCCATCAGATGAAATCCTCATAGCCAACTATGCAGAACACGTCTACATCTACGACCCAACAGGATCCACACTCAAACACACCATCCCAACAAAGCACAACATCACAGGCCAGGCATCTGCAACCACGTCGGGTTTGATCGTCACAAGTTCTTGTACCAGAAGTCCAAGCATTGTGACGGTCTATGACAGGGATGGGAATGCTGGGAAGCCTCTACAAGCTCCAAGCGGTATCTACCTGTATGCTGATGTGGATGTGCAGGACAGGGTGTATGTAGCAAGTGTTGATCACAAGTCTGGTAAGGTGGTGATCAGACTCTATGACATTGATGGTTTGAACTTCAAGGAGAGAGTTGAGTTCAATGCACTTAACCTGACACTCGGATGGAGTTGGTATTACCTGGTTTCACTTTCTCCAGGCATGCTCGCTTTTGCTTGCAAGAATAAGTTGTATTTCATCAAGGTTACATTGTAAATACCAATCACTTATTACAATCGTTATTGAATATATAATGTTTTAACCATCAATGCCTAGCTGTTACTAGTTTCATAACCACCCGCTTATTTTTAACTAAACATTTTAAGCTGTTATATCACTACACATTTAAACCCATGACTTGTTTTAACCTTACCTTAATCATTTGTGATCAATTTTACAAATAAATGTGTATTTATTACATTTTTTATGTTAATGTTTTACTTTAATGAGATATACAACAACACGTGTTAAATTGTTGAGTACCACTGTCTACAGCTTGGTTCTTATCAAATGCAAATAGAGACGCTACATAGTCATGATTGAAATCGCAAATCAATCATTTTATATTGATTTAGATTACCGGGTTATATGTGCGTATGTTTTTACAAGCCTGGAAAATGACTATGATGACAGAGTCCAAATTCGAAGAAGGTCAATATTTGAAAACCTGTGACTTAAAATTAATAATGGGCGTTTGATATTCATCTTTTCGTGAATTATGTTGCAAAATATTGTACGAACGATTTACCTTTTCCTCATTCCAATATACACATTATCAAAGAATTGTAATAAAGGTAAAAACCACTTAGAAATAACATTTTAATGCTTAACAGTATCGGTTGATGTGGCCGTTATATTTTTAAACCTGTTCGTTTTTATAAGATAAGGTAATTGTTCCATTAGATAAACTATGTTATACCGACTTGAAATGTCTTTTTAACTATCACAAAAGGTTTGAATTTCAGTTATGATAACTTTTCGAGTACATTTTAGTTATCACTGATGTTGATTGCAATGTTCATTTATCCGTCTTTGAATTGACATCCATTTTGTATAGGTGTTATGATTCAATGAACAGAATATTCTGACTTGACCTGATATTCAGATTTTCTGAGCATGCAAACATGACATCACCATTACGAAATTGTGGTATCATTGAAATGATGAATAAATTAGCTTGACAATTCAATTCGTAATTTTGTAATACCTCAATAGGCAGGCTTTTTTAGGGTGGGGGAGCGCTGTCGTCATCAATTATGCTCCAATGCTCCAATGCTCAAAATTTTATTGTCCGAAACGGATATTTATCTTGCCCCTTTTCTCGTGGGCCCGGCAGCCGCTGATCATGAGCAGCACCAGAAGGTGTAAATGGTGTAAAATTTAACCTTAGTAGACATGTTGAAAATAAAACATTGACTACTATTGTATAAGAGCCGATGTTTTATTTCTCCATTCAATGCTGTTCTCTTCTTTAGGTCATACTTTAACTAAAAAGTTTCTATTATTTTATTATTTTATCAATTCCCCCTCAACCCCTATTATTATTCCACTATGAGGGGGGGGGGGGGGGGGGTTCTGTCGAAACAGTCTATCGCCTATTCAATTTTAAGATTGTAAATGACATGATAATCATGTCTGTTTTACATGTATGTTGTCATATAACCCTCCATTTCATAGTTTTTAAAAAATATATACCATTCAGAATGAGCTTTTAGTGAACTGAAATTGGTTTAAAAAATGATTATAACGAAAACCAATGTAAGTTAGAGTTGTTGCGATGAGCTTCTATGTCATTTTCAATTGGTACTTATGCAAAATGTTCCTACAACTCTATCTGAAAACATTATCAAGAAGCGGAGATGAAAAAAAAAAGTGGTTGCCCCATCTTCCAAATAATCTTTTGTTACTCACTCTGTTCCCTGTCTAACAATACGATCATTCATGTAAACTCAAACATTGGTACATGTCTCATTCAGAGACAGATCAAAGAAGGTGTATATAAGATATATAAAATATGCCCATGATATATGATAAGAAAAGGTTATCAATCCGCCAGGGTGGGGTCCATTCATCGGCCAAAGTGTGGGGCCACGTGTAATTATTGCCGCAGCTTTCTCGATCAAAATGTATGGTATGATCCTCTGAATCTAATAAACTGATCACACATAAACAACACTGTACAAATTTCTTCCGATTTTCACCATGTTAATAATTATTTTTCAATATCAATAACCACAATCGATATAATCTAAATCTGTCATTAAAATTCCTACTTTGCAGTTGTGCTTGTGTGTGTGTGTGTGTGTGTGTATTTTTTTGTTATTATATCATGATATAAACTCTGTTAATGAAATACCTGCGGAAATAGCCAAACTTTTTGAAGAGAATAGCTCAGTTCATTCATACCCCACACGTCAACGTAATTTATTTCATCTACCACGTACACGAACTGTTTTTGCCCAAAAAGCTATTATATACACTGGTCCTAAGCTATGGTCTGACCTCCCCAAAACAATAATTGAATCGACCTCTTTGCATACTTTTAAATGTAAGCTAAAATGCCATTTATTAAAGGGTTACAAAACACAGGCGGAAAATGACACATGAGAAATTGTTTTTATAGTCCCATAAACATGTATGGTCATCTCAATTTTGTATTAATGTATGATTATAATGTAGTGCTGAGATGATGTCGTCATTACACATCAAAATAATGATCGACATCACCCCGGTACGCCTCACCATTACCATTGCGAACAGATAGGTAGTTCAATGTAAGAAGAAAAAAAAATGTCTATTGCAGTGCCGAGATGCTGTCGTCATTCTAAAACAAATTACGACATCATCTCGGTACCCTCACTTTTCCATTGCGTATATCATTATTTATGAATGAATATAATGTAGTTCCGAGATGATGTCGTCATTACACATCAAACTAATGATGACATCATCCCGGTACGCCTCACTACTACCATTGCGTACAGATAGCTAGTTAAATGTAATATATATATATATATATATATATATATATATATATATATATATATATATATATACCTATTTTCGTCCTTAAGGCGAATTTCTTTGTTTTCTCTTTTTCAGATCGCCCCAACTCTCTCTATAGAATTGGCGTTAAGGGGAATTATTCGCCTATAGAAAGTCGCTAAGGGGAATGCTGACTGAATAAAGCTATTCTTCTCAGTTCCCCTTAACCCTATACGAACCCTGTACGAAATCCGCGACTGCCGCTCAACCGCTGCGAATCGCAACCCGGCGTTTTATGACTTTGTTCTTTCAAGTGTCCCGCAAATTTTGACACCAAGTTCGAAAAAATCGGATACTCCGTTGTCGCGTTACGCAACATTACGTAATCACATGTCAGGCCTAAATTGAACGAAAATCGTCATTTTGCATGCGTTTGTGTACAAAATACTGCTTTTTTCTAAATTTCTTTATAACACTGATAATTGTGCCTTCTGAGCCTTTTGATTGATTAAATTTGTCTTTATATTGATCAAAATACATTTCTCAAGCATAAAAAAATACAAAAACAAAGAAATACATAAGAAATAAAAACAATAGAATACATAAGAAATTCATAAAACAATAGAATACAAAAGAATTAATTTGAAATTTCTGAATTTGTCTATTCAATACTGTTGTCTTTGCTACTCAGCAACTTTTAGAAAAAATTTGGGCTTCATAACTATATTTATTAATGAAATATTAACGATTTCCATAAAAAAGCATCTAATTTACATACATGAGTATGCATAAATTAGCATAAATTAAATACGTGAATTTTTTTTTTCAAAAAAAACATACCAGCGACACCCTTTACATGTGCAGCGACGTTCGCGCAAAATTTCGCCGCGAGCGGACTATCCGCGGCCGAGATCTCAGGGGGGGGGGGTCAAATTGACCCCCCCCCCCAGTCAAAATCTCCTCTTGAAAATGCCAGTCTGAATAGGGTTAAGGCCCGTTTTAGTAAGATATATGTTAATGCACATTCTTCAGTTACTCCTATTTATATATCTTTGTATTTATTTATTTCTTTATATATTTTTATACATCATTTTCACAAAGGAGCCTATAATGTAACAAGCTTTGCTTTTAACTTAGGCTCCTTCATATTTCTTTCTCATGCTATATACTGATGTCATTCGTTTTATGATTTATCAAGTAATGTATAGTATTGAAATCACATAAAATTATTGCTTTTATTATTATACCAATGCTTTGCTGCTAGTAACATTCCTGGTAAGAAAAATATATAAGTCTTCATGTCAATAATAGTGCTCTTTATTTTAACAAAAAGAAATTTGATTAATAATACTTGCAAAAATGGGTTTGTTTTTAAATGATTTGTGATCACAATAGAGCCTTTTTTTTCTTCTAAATAATATAATGATTTGATAGGAAAGATATCTGGATATAGGAAAGCAAGATATAGCGAGTGATCATCAGCTTAAAAATTTATCTCTAAATATCATGTAGTGTATCAACAACATGATACATCTCTTACTTCAGGAAGGAATTGAAAACTAATTTCCTTTGATGGTCAAAAACCAATTGCCCACAATTCTTTTATTATAAGGAGCAGACCAAAGTGCAATATTGTGCATGGGCTTCGGAACCGGGGGGGCTTGGGGGGGGCGCAACCCCCCCAAAAAAATTATTGGGGGGGCTCAGATATCGTTGAGCCCCCCCAATATTTTTGATGCCGTACAGATATCGGCGATCACCCTTACAATAAAATATTATTTAACTCAGATGATCTGTATCATTATTCTTTTTATTTTATTTGTGAAGGGGACTCAGACATTATTTAGCCCCTCCCATAATCTTACTGAGAATATCATTGGGCTCCCCACCAATCTTTTTAGATGAAAAGTTTATATTTCAGGTCTCTATTGACAAAATTTTTAGCTCGCGCTGCGTGCTCGCATATCATTTTTTAAAAGTATATATTTTTTTTAAATAGGAACATAGGAACTACTATCTAGGTTGGAGCTCAGCCATTGATCCCCCACCCCCCGGTGTTTGAGGGGGGCTTCGATATGTTTGAGCCCCCCCCCCTTCTGCTCATATTTCAAATTTCTCTTGACAAAATTTTTAGCTCATGTTGCTCGCTCTCCTGATCGGATCGCATGTCTTTCTGTTTGACCTTCCGAGTTTTCATAATGACAAGGGGTCCCTAATATATTGGTTGGGGCTCAAACAATTGGCGCTTAAAATGCACACTTTTCAGAGATAAGTGAGATAAATATTTTTTTTGTAAACATAGCAAAAAAAAGCTTAAAATGTACTGTTTTCAGGTTGATATATTCAAAATTTTTAGCTCTCGCTTCGCGCTCGTATTGTTTAACGAGATAAATATCTCCTGTATAACCATATCACAAGAAGCGCTTAGAATGCACACTTTTCAGGTTGCTATATTAAAAATTTTCAGCTCGCGCTTCGCGCTCGCATTGTTTAATGAGATAATATCTTCTTTGTAACATAGCGAAAAAAATTAAAATGCACTGTTTTCAAGTTCATATATTCAAAATTTTCATAGCACAAAAAGCGCTTAGAATGCACACTTTTCAGGTTGCAATCTTAAAAATTTTTTGCTCGCGCTTCGTGCTCGATTTGCTTAAAGAGATAAATATCTTCTTTGTAAACATAAAGTATAGCGAAAAAACGCTTAAAATGCATTGTTCTCATTTTGCTAAATCAAAAAATTTTTAGCTCGCGCTTCGCGCTCGCATTGTTTAATGAGATAATATCTTCTTTGTAACATAGCGAAAAAAAATTAAAATACACTGTTTTTAAGTTGAAATATTCAAAATTTTCAGCTCGCGCTTCGCGCTCGTATTGTTTAACGAGATAGATATCTTCTTTGTAACATAGCAACAAAAAAAAAACTTAAAATGCACTGTTTTCAGGTTGATATATTCAAAATTTTCAGCTCGCGCTTCGCGCTCGTATTGTTTAACGAGATAAATATCTCCTTTATAACCATATCACAAGAAGCGCTTAGAATGCACACTTTTCAGGTTGCTATATCAAAAATTTTCAGCTCGCGCTTCGCGCTCGCATTGATTAATGAGATAATATTTTCTTTGTAACATCACGAAAAAACATTAAAATGCACTGTTTTTAGGTTGATATATTCACAATTTCGCGCTCGTATTGTTTAATGAGATAAATATCTTCTTTCACATAGCGAAAAAAAAACTTAAAATGCACTGTTTTCAAGTTCATATATTCAAAATTTTCATAGCACAAAAAGCGCTTAAAATGCACACTTTTCAGGTTGCAATCTTAAAAAAAATTTTGCTCGCGCTTCGCGCTCGCATTGTTTAATGAGATAGATATCTTCTTTTATAAACATAAAGCATAGCGAAAAAACGCTTAAAATGCAGTGTTCTCAGGTTGATATATTAAAAAATTTCAGCTCGCGCTTCGCGCTCGCATTGTTAAATGAGATAAATATCTTTTATAGCGAAAAAAAACGCTAAAAACGCACTGCTTTCAGGTTACAATATCAAAAAATCTCAGCTCGCGTTTCGCGCCGTATTATTTCATGAGATAAATATCTTATCTCCTTTATAACCGAGCATAAAAAAACGCTTAGAATGCACACTTTTCAGGTTGCAATCTTAAAAATGTTCTGCTCGCGCTTCGCGCTCGCATTGTTTAATGAGATAGATATCTTCTTTGTAAACATAAAGCATAGCGAAAAAATGCTAAAAATGCATTGTTCTCAGGTTGATATATTAAAAAATTTCAGCTCGCGCTTCGCGCTCGCATTATTAAATGAGATAAATATCTTTTATAGCGAAAAAACGCTACAAATGCACTGCTTTCAGGTTGCCATATCAAAAAATTTCAGCTCGCGCTTCGCGCTCGCATTATTTAATGAGATAAATATCTTATCTCCTTTATAACTCAGCATAAAATGCGCTTAGAATGCACACTTTGCAGGTTGCAATCTT
>CALNVZ010002526.1:12257-29521 GCA_940671915.1 Paracentrotus lividus
GGGGTAATTAAAACAATTCCCAAAATAGTTGGTGAAAAATTGAGCCCCCCCAATCTTGAAAATCTTCCGAAGCCTATGTTGTGCAAGGGAATATGATGTGTGTAACGTTTATAATGCTTCTAGTTATATTGTGCATGATCATGATGATGATATTATGAAGTTATTCAACTGCAACACTTTACAAAATAAAGAAAATAGATACAATCTCATGTTGGTTCTTTTTTTTTTTTTCTCTCTTTTTTCATTTGAGCTAGCATCATTTAGTTTTGTAAGAAAGATAGAAAGAGAGAGATAGAAACAAAAGAAAGAGAGAGAGAAGGCGAGAGAAAAGGGAGAGATAGAGAGGAGGTGGGGGGGGGGGAAGCGAGAGAGAAGGGAGAGTGAGATTAGAAAAGCATGCATGGTGATAGAGTAAACATGAGAAAGAGTGTGAAGGGGTTAATACAAAGAATAAAGGTTGGGGCAGAGAACTTGGAAAGAAAGAGACCCAATTAACAGTGACAGATCCAGACGGGGGACGCAGGGGACGCACGCCCCTATAATATGAAACCTCTCATTGACTGTTCATGTTAAAATCAGAAATTTTCGGCGGCAGCCCCGCCGCACCCTTTCCGGCCTGGCGCCCCACTATCCTGAAATCCTGGCTCCGCCACTCTAAAATTTAAATTATTATTATTTTTTTCGTAAACAATAATGATGCAGAAAGAGAGAGAGATTGAGACCATCAAATTCATTACAAACGAAATCGATACATAACAGGGCGTATTATTTTGTTTCTTTTTGCTTTGTGTGTGTGTATTTTTGTTTTTTGTTTTTGTTTTGTTCATGTTCCCCCCTTTTTTCACAGAAAGGGTAAATAGAAGAGAATGGAAGATAGAGACAAATATAGAGATGGAAGGTTAGTGAAAGTGAAATAAAAATTGTAGAAATTAGAGTCATGTAGGCCTACAAAGAACCTTTTTTTATCTAAGAAGAATGGGTACAGAGAATATAAATATAAGTAAAGTGAAAATGGGACATTAAGGTAGGGATTGATGAAAAGAAAGGGGGTGGACAGAGAACAGGATAATTACGAGACACATGCAGGTAAATGACGTCAACTATTTTAAAATAAATTATTTTTTTATTTGTTTCTGGCGTCTAATGCATCGTTAGACTACACCTCTAAAAGAGCTTTACATATAGAGTTGATTATTATTGTATGTGCATTTTCGTTTTTAGGATAAAATTTTAATATGTGCCACCCCTTCCACTATCGGGGTCTCCCAAAAAGCAAAAAAAAAAAAACATCGATATGATCAATTCGGGTCAAAGGTGCTCTGGGAAAACCCGCTACTATTTTTGGAATGGTGCATTGTTAGTTTGTCTACAGTAAGTTCGCGCACATACAATCATTTTGAGCTGTAAATAACCTTCAAGGTTCGGTCTTCACAGTCGGGCCTATTATTTGGTATCTTTGTCGATGTTCCTTCGACGTTTGGATAGATAGAGATAATGGACTGAATTATAGCTTCCTTAGTATCAATATGTGAGATCTGGAGAAATAAAATTTACTTACTTGCTTACTTGAAGTGACCATCTAATATTCTACGTGGCCGAAACACAATTCTTGATGCCTAATTGGCAGAAACGTTATATCTGAATAAACTGGGAAACTTGTATAAAAACATGTAAGTCGGATTCGCTCAACTCGATCGACAATGACTAACAGATGAGTTGTTTCTTTGTGTAAACATGGTAAATTTTGTACAGAGCATTTCAGATCTTATATCATGGCCGAGAAGCAGGAAACTGAGATAGTTTCTGACACGAACCTGACGTGTCCATTATGTCTTGATATCTTTGATGATGCAACCCTCCTCACTTCTTGCGGACATACCTTCTGTCGGAAATGTCTCAAGAAATACGATTTATCCCATCAGGACCTTGATCATATGGTCTGTCCTCTCTGTAGGAAGATCACGAAGTTGACTGTGAACCGCGTCGATGATCTCGAGACCGATGTGACGGTCAATGAACTCGTAGACGACTACCATGGCGAATCTGGAGGAACCAATGCCATCCTTGAGACTTTAGCGAAGTGCACTGTCTGCAAACTCCAGAATGTTGCAATCTCCTTCTGTAACACTTGTAATATGTTTATGTTTGACCAATGCCATGTTGGCCACCAACAAATGAGGGTGTTCTTTGAAGGCCATGAAATCATATCAATTCATGATGTTATGGAGGGGAAAGGCAACATTGGTCGCTACTCTGAGAAGTGTTCAATCCATAAACAGGAGAACAAAGACATGTTCTGCGAGGATTGTAAGGTGCATGTCTGTTTGAAGTGTGTGATCATCGGTCACCGTGATCACAAGATCAAATCACATGAGGACTTGAGAGAGAGATACAGATTAAGGTGAGTACTGTTCAGCAATTACAGTAGGGTTTCATATAACTTTTATCTCTATTATGCAAGAAGGATATATTGATCTAACATAGTAGAATAATATCATAAAAATGTATTATAATAACCTACAATGAAGAAACTACTCATTATTAATTGTAAGACAACCCCAGTCATGTAAAACGCACCAAATAAGAATTGAAAGCCGGAAGTAAATTCAATCTAATAGCCACAAACGGTATTCCTTGAATGAACCTTATATTAAATATTTTTGCTGTCGCGCGTTTTATTTGCATCAATGTTAAGCATTGGTAGTAGTAAATTCTCTTAATGCATCTTCAAACCAATAAAAGAAATGTGTGAGGTGCATTGGTATACAGAATGTTATAGACACAACGGCATCAATACTTATTTTTTATCGCTGTTTTTTGCTTTGTTTTTGTTTTTTTATTTTTTATTTATAATATAAAATGAAAGTAAGTGAACAAATCAAGAACATTCCATAAAATAGATTCATGGTAACACAAAAAGTAAGAAGATTGGTTTTTAACAATGTGGTTAGGGTTTGATATTCAATGTGATTACATTTGCTAAATTTAATATACATTTCAGTCTCGAAGTGTAAAAATAAATAAAATTAATTCGTAATCATCAGACCGGAGGAACGAAAAATGCCGGAAAAAAAAACAAACAAACAAACAAACATGATTACATGTGGTTCTAAACTGTGGAACCAGTGAAAATAATCCAATATCACACAGGTCGTCAAATTTTAAAGGACTCTGAACACTGCGATCGCAGTGTCGACTGTGTGAATTTGGATATTTTTTTAAGGTGTCAGGGCAGAGGCGGCGGCAACGAATTTGAGTGGGGGGGGGGTCACGATGGAAAAGGAGGGCACTTGAGAACAGAGGTTTAAGAGAAATATTCAGATAAGTAGGGGTGCGCAAGAACCAAATAATAAGAGAATGTGTGAAGGTGGCATTTGGTATATATCGGCAGAATGTATAAGAGACGGCAATCAATACTTATGGGTTTATCGCTTGTTTTTGCTCTTGTTTGTTTGTTTTTTATTTGTTATTATAATAAAATGAAAGTAAAATTGAACAAGTCCATGAACATTCCATAAAATAGATTCATGTACAACAAGTAAGAAGATGTGGTTTTCAACAATTGGTTAGGTTTGATATTCAATAGTGATTACAATTCTAGCTAAATATTTAATATAATGTTCAATCTCTTCCGCATGTAAAATAAATAAAATTAATATTCGTAACATCAATCAGCAGAGACCGCAGGAAGCGAAAATGCGGAAAAAAAAAGAAAACAAACAAAAAACATGATTACAGTGTATTTCTAAACTGTGAACCACAGTGAAATAATCCAAATTCACACAGTCGTCAATTTTTTTAAAGGACTCTGACACTGAAGATCGCAGTGTCGACTGTGTGAATTTCGGAGATATTTTTTTTTTAGAGTGTCAGGCGAGCGCGGCGGCGGAACGAATTTTGAAAGTTGGGGGGAGGGAGGGGTCCGATGGAAAAGGAGGCCTGAGCCAGAAGGCTTTAAGAGAAAAATATTCAGATAAAGTAAGGGGTGCGGCAAAAAATTTGCCTTTTAATTATGTGCTTTAAAAAAAAGATTGATGGCTTTGTGAGTTAATAATGATAAACGAAAGAAGATGCGAGCGCGAAAGGCGCGAGCTGAAAGTTTTCTAAAGCTGAAAATCTGAGTTTAATTGTGTATATATAACCTAGTATCTGTGCGAGCACGAAGCTCGAGCCGAAAAATTTGAGCTCAAAATTGGTAGTTAATTGTGCAATTCATAAGTGCGCCCAGAATATGAGGACCTATTTGAAATAGTCCGCGATCGCGAAGCTCGATTTAATAATGAGCTTAAAAATGGAGTTTATTGTGCATTAAAGACCCTATTAAGTATCCGCGAGTGCGAAGCGCAAGTTGAAAATTTAGGTTTTAAAAGACATATGGAGTAACAAGGAGTAACATAATGTAAAAATGTCATGTTATTAGCTAAGAAAAGAGGCATTTTTTAGTCATGAAAAGGGGCACTTTAAAGGTGGATGAAAAAGTGCCCCCTTGCCCCCCTGGTTCCGCCGCCTTTGGTGTCAGGACTCAGGCCTGGAAACAGTCCGGCACATTGTGAACACACTATGATGTGAACAATCTGTTTCAAAGTGTGTTAACATTGTTTTCACACTGTGATGTGAACGTACTGTGTCATAGTGTGTTCGCATTGTGTTAACACTGTGGGACACTGTATTTCTCCGGCAGGGGTATAGACCTACTCAGAAAGCGTCAGTGTGATCAATAGGCCCCTTTTTCTTTTTGATGGATAACAAAAACAGTACTAACATAAATAATATATATATATACATGTATATATATATGTATATAAAAAAACGCTCATTAGTGTAACATCATCTAGCATTTCATATTGATAATAAGAGGGGACCCATAAGTTGTCGCAATTTTGTTTTTGCTTTCAAGGTGAATGATCTCATCCAACGATGTTACAACAAAGAAATCAGGACTGGAGAAGAACATTCAGAATGTCGCGACACAACGTCGTGAAGTACACACAGCCGTGCAGAAACTACGAGCAGATGTCAGCCAAGCCTACCGTACCAAGGCCAAGCAGCTGGAAGAAAACCAACGTATACTCGTCGAGCAAATAGATGCATTAGAGCGCAGTTTCGATGAGGGCCTCAACATTCTGAAATCAAACGACCGACAAAGAATCAAAAGCATTTACAGTTCGATGACGCTGGTGGCTAATGATAGACTAGGACGTCTTGAGATGGACAGTTTGTCTGCTCACACGTTGCTTTGTGAGGAGCTGGATAGCATGCTGAAGGAGGCTACTGATCACACTTCTGCAGCAGTCATAACAGAGAAAGCACAGAAGAATAGGTTCCAGCCTGCAGATGATACTCGTCTTGACCTCGGTAACATCACAGAACCAGATCCTGTCTTAGAAGTGATCCAATGTGTGAATCTACGAGGAGAGATGTGGGGCATGACTAAATACACTGATAGCAGTGTAGGTATCGGGTATTGCAATGCATATGGAATAGATATCATTGATTCAAATGGTAAGACACAGCAGTATGCTAAGGTATCAAGCAATGCGTGCTGTTATAATCTCGTGTTTCAACGAGACAGGACATTATGCATCTCAGCGGGATGCACGGAAGCACATGTTTATTCTTCAAGTGGGGCCAGGAAGTCAACCATTCACGTGAATAACATTGTAAATTTCCTCAAATTAAACAAAAGTCAATCGGATGAAATCCTCATAACAAACTATGCAAAACGCGTCTACATCTACGACCCAACAGGATCCACACTCAAACACACCATCCCAACAAAGCACAACTACACATACCAGGCATCTGCAACCACGTCGGGTTTGATCGTCACAAGTTCTTGTAATTGGAATCCAAGCATTGTGACGGTCTATGACAGGGATGGGAATGCTGGGAAGCCTCTACAAGATCCAAGCGATATCTACCTGTATGCTGATGTGGATGAGCAGGACAGGGTGTATGTAGCGAGTGTTGATTGCAAGTCTGGTAAGGTGGTGATCAGACTCTATGACATTGATGGTTTGAACCTCAAGGAGAGAGTTGAGTTCAATGCACTTAACCTGACACTAGAAAAGAATTGGTGTTACCTGGTGTCACTCTCTCCAGGCATGCTAGCTTTTGCTTGTGATAACAAGTTGTACTTCATCAAAGTGATAATTTAATTACCAAATACAATCACTTATTACGCATGGTATTGTCTGATTACTTTATAGCTTGGTATATGGAGTAATATACCTGTTATTTACTACAAGCCTGACATTTCAATGATTGATGACTAGCTCATAGTTATATTACAAGTTTCATCAGCGCTCACACATTCTTAACTACATATATATCCAACGTATATTATTATGCATTTTTATACATATGACTTTAATTACTATGTGATGTATTCTGTCTCTTTCTTTGTATTTTATGTAAAGATAATGTGTTTTGATGTATCACACAACAAGGCGCCCTTACTTGTAAAATATGGCTACATACAGCTAAACCATGGTGTATAGCCAATGCAAATAGAAACACCAATGAATATAGTCATGATTGAAATTGCAAACCAATCACTTTCTATCAATTTATCGCATTGCCTTGAGTATGCGTGTTATTAATTAACGATACTAAGTAGTGTCGTATTTAATAGAGATCAAATATACGCGACACTGAACGAGTAGTGGGTCTTTATTCATGTGATATTCTTACAATGGTCGTTTTGTAATTATTGTTTACAAACAAGAGCTAATTTGGGTGTAAAATGTACATGTTACATACACGATATTGTCGTCGGTTTCTTTGAAATGCATTTTATTACTGAAATCAATACTTTTACTCAATAAGTGATAACGGTAATGAATCGAATGATGACATTTCTTTATGTGCTACTACATAGCTGTTTGAGTCATATCATGGTCAGGGTGGTGATCGGTTCTGTTTTTATTCCATTCCCATATTACTATTATATTATACTAACCACAACCGTGATTGTTGTGTTATCGCCGGATTTAAATAGGTATTTTTTTAAATTGTTGAACAGAATTCTAACTTTTTGCAGAGGTTTCGGTACAAGATTATCAATAGTATCAGCAGACTTCGGTATTTTCATTGTTCAGTAATTGCAAGGACTCAGGTGAGATTACTGTTCGTTAAACACGCTAAATAGTACAGGGTAGCTGCATACACGTCTGAGTGCAACACGAATTTGAAAAAATATAAATCACGAATATTATTGCGTGATGATGCGCAAGATCCTACGCGTAAGCACATAAATTTAATGATTCACTAGACGATGCGAAATTTATAGCTAAGGCCGGATCATCGAAAACCACTTCCTTCTCTTGATTTAATAATTTTACGCATTATGTAAACATGTTTCTTATATCTTACTGACCTCATTTTTGGGGTCTCGACTTTTTTCTCTTTTTTAGAGTTTGTTGTTTCGTTAATCTGATGTTACACATTACGATATACGCCACCCAGGAACTACAAATGCAGTCATTAAGGATCATAATCGATTTTTTATCGAAGATTTAATGATGTCCACCAAATTCTGTCGAAAGGCGCGGGTCCTGTATAGCATATAGGAGACAGTAGAGGTAGTTCTTATTCAATAATTACTCTGAACGGTGTTGGTTAAAGTTGTGGATCTACTAGATGTGACAATGTGACTCAAAATAATTATTTTGTTTAGTCACCTTCGCTTTGAGTTTACGTCCCCGGTGTACCTGACCACACTAAAATTCCCCGTCCGCTATCTGCGTGAATACGAGGCTTGTTGTGTTATACGATGTAGACTTGCGTTGTGTAAGACCCAGCAAAAGGAGAAGCAGTAACGATATTGTACGGGGGCGTGAAGCATGGATGTTGTTGCAACAGAGACGACACGATCTGAGGCGGAGGGAGACCGTGATTTGAGTGTGGCGTGTGCCGAGTGTGAGACCTGTACCTACCTTTTGCTATACATGTACATGATGCTATGATGATACACGTGTAGAGCGCCTCATAAATTATATGTAAGCTCGTGGATTGCCGATCTTTCGTGAGGGTATCAGTCGTCTGTTGCTAGAAGTGCGTGTGAGGTATACGGGATCAAGTTACGTCAGAACAGAGATATATGAGGTTCACGAAACGAGCGAGCGCATACTCTTACGTTGGTAGATCGTAGGGAGCACCGACGTTATGATATCATAGATGTACTGCTATGTGAAACACATCGGTCAGCTATAAGCGGATCTTACAGTCATGAACTGGAGAATGAGTCCATATGTGTTTACAGGTAGCTAAGCAAGAATAAGTTGGCAGTCGATGCTGTTGTACTTTACTGTCTGCCCCTATAAGCTTCTGATGAATCTACTTCCGGGAGTGGGCCAAAAGGCCGACAACATACGGCACCTCCGCATCGCGTTCTGAGTTATAGCGCGGGCTCTACCAACAAGACTACTCAAATTCAACAAACATCTAGGCCCCAACTTAGTGAGAGATAGTATTGTAGGTACGATTACCAGATAGCATGATGACTTTCTATATCAATATGAATTGCGATTTGATGCATACTTTTTCCTACATTGTGTTTTACAATAAGTTAGTAGAAATAGAAAATGCTGTCACCCCCATCTCCCAAAATGAGCTTTGTCTTAACTCACACACCCTGCTGCTCTCTGTCAAAAATACGACCATTGAAATAAGGTTCACATGTAGATGGGTTATTTAGAGGCCGATTCACTGGCCATAACAAGGCAGAGCAAAAGGAATTTGGCTAGTTGGGGACTATTTGGCCACTAATCATGAAAGTGTCATTTTCCTCCAAAAAACTAGTTATAGTTTACATGTTTCATTACACTTTTTCGGAAAGAAACAAAGGCCATGATGGTGATAATACCAGGGTAAAGGTAAATGACACCACTCATTGCTAAACATGCTAAAGAGGATGACACAACCTCAGAGGTCGTCATTATTCCACGAATATATATATAACGAAAAATTAATTAACTGCAGTAATTTCCAATTATTTTCACCAAAAGATCTTACTGATTAATTTGTTATAATTGGAAGTAAAGCGACATGAAAATATATTTTCAATTCAACTTATCGTCCTTGGTAATGACACAAATGAATGAGGGCGCATTCATTGGATACATTCATAGAAACATAACCGACTATTCTTATTATTTTATACAGAGCAGACCAAATGTGATACGTCACGTCGAAATGAGAGACTAGTCGCGATTTTTGAAATCCATTTTATTTGATATTATTGATCCCTAATTCATTGCCTTGAATTTGATATATAACCCGACTGTAAAGAGTAAATAGAAGTGGAGATATTAGCCTCTGAACGCGAGGAGAATTGTGCTCTTGGAAATCAAAATCAAGAGAAAAACGTCTGCGAAGTTTGACTTCCGTTTGACTCCGCGCCAGAAAAA
Source organism: Paracentrotus lividus (assembly GCA_940671915.1). NCBI lineage: Eukaryota > Metazoa > Echinodermata > Echinoidea > Camarodonta > Echinidae > Paracentrotus > Paracentrotus lividus. Next base: position 21,668 of record CALNVZ010002526.1, read on the forward strand.
TAAAAACATTCTGTCACCGCTGTACTCACCGAAATGCCCTAGCAACCACTTGTTACAAAAGTGAAACGACTGACCAATTAGGAGGCTGCATTCAGGTATCCCGAGAACAATAGTTTACCCGTCGGTCACGCATGATCTAGCCAAGCACGAGAAGCCGAAACAACGGCGATGTTGTCTAAATAATGCAGTTGTCATTTGTAAGACCCACTTCTTGGGCCCCGGGAATCTGAAGTACTCGCAGCCAATAATGTTTCGAAATAAATCCTTCATGAAATAAAGTCGGAGCGGGTAAAATTACTTAATTAATTATTTAGTTATGGAATGAAATCGTCCTGTTTTAAGTAGCGAAAATATATTATTTATCGGAAGAACTTAAAGTCGATAATGTTTCGAAATAAATCTTTCATGAAATAAAGTCGGAGCGGGTACAATAATACGTAATTATCTATTTAGTTATGGAATGAAAACGTCCCGTTTTAAGTTGCGAAAATTATTATTTATCGGAAGAACTTAAAGTCGATAATGGTTCGAAATAAATCCTTCATGAAATAAAGTCGGAGCGGGTACAATTACGTAATCAATTATTTAGTTATGGAATCATAACGTCCCGTTTTAAGTAGCGAAAATTATTATTTATCGGAAGAACTTAAAGTCGATAATGTTTCGAAATAAATCCTTCATGAAACAAAGTCGGAGCGGGTACAATTACGTAATTAATTATTTAGTTATGGAAGCATAACGTCCGGTTTGAAGTTGCGAAAATTATTATTTATCGGAAGAACTTAAAGACGAAAATGTTTCGAAAAAAAATCCTTCATGAAATAAAGTCGGAGAGGGTACAATTACTTTATTAATTATTGAGTTATGGACTGAAAACGTCCCGTTTTAAGAAGCGAAAATTATTATTTATCGGAAGAACTTAAAGTCGACAATGTTTCGAAATAAATCCTTCATGAAACAAAGTGGGAGCGGGTACAATTACGTAATTAATCATTTAGTTATGGAATGAAAACGTCCCGTTTTAAGTAGCGAAGATTATTATTTATCGGAAGAACCTAAAGACGATAATGTTTCGAAATAAACCCTCCATGAAATAAACTAGATTCATTCGATTTGCCACTTCCCCCCTCACTTAGCTTATTGGTTTCCACATAATGCAATATCAACCAATTTTAAAACCATACTTTTTTTCAATCTTAAATTAGCATCTCTTACGCGTCTTAAGCCATTGTTTACTTTAACCTAACTTTAACTTGTATCAGAAGTATTATCACGTCACCTCTTTTTTATGCTCTATGTTTCTCTGATGGAACCAAATTTGTTTATAGAGAGGTTTTAATTTCCCGTCAGGGCAACAGACATCGCGGCCCCTGAAATAAAATGCGGAAATTAACATTCATTTGGATCCAGGTAGCTAAGTCAAGCAATAAAAACATAAGCGTACCATCTCCCATTTTGACAACAGCTTTTCCCCACCCCCCCCCCCTCCCACCCGATTGTTAGATTTGACATTCGTTTGCGTGCTCCGCTATCTAGACTATGGGATGGTTCCGATAATGTCCCTAGTTTTCCATTTCCGGGGTTGAAAAATCCACCACGCTCCTGTCAATTGAAAATCCGTTTTAAAACAGGGCAACATCAATGCGATATGTCGCGCATCTTCTAATTTGCAATACAGCTAGAAAAAAAAAAAAAAATATCACCGCTCACTCCAATTCTGACTCGGCTGAATCAACTGGAAAAGGTCGGCATTAACTGTGTGTTTACGTATATTAAAAGCAAATGCACGGCATGTACCGTCATATTGATCTATTGCGGCCTCGTTCAAAACAATTCACATTTCTTTACCCCCTAGCGATAGTTGCGTATGTAAACAAACGAGATCAAACCTCGACGTCTTTGATTCCCAGTGAAAAAATGAAAGTGATTGTTGGACAGGATTATTGGGGCCCCAAATTAGTTTTATACAATCATAATCATGGATTCTTTACCTAAACTTTTCAAAATATGTCCCAACATCAGGAAAATCCAGTCATAACTAGTAACCAAACATTATCAATGATTGAGAGAACCACAACCTAAGTTCGAATCACTATTGCTAATGAAAGAGTAATGAATCGGAAACACAACTGAATCAATTTTGTTGCAAGAAAACAGGTCGGGCCTTGGGTCTGGCATTTTTCAACGAAATTACTACTCCCTCAAATATTTTTCCCTATTATAAAGAAAGAAGAGAAATGTAATCATTGTATTCATTCCAGAACTACAATTTAACAAATGGTCTCCTAATTTCACTCGTTTGAAAGCAACCACGGCTGTCTTTTAATGGCAACTGGAAACAAGTGGCATAAGTCATTTTTAACTCTTTGCCTGCCAAGTTCGACTATAGTCACAATTGTAGCTTATTACTATAAAATCGTATAATCATCTTTCTCTGTAATGTGGGCAAAGATCTGAATCACTGATATGCTAGGACGCGCTTCATGACAAGCATACATTGTTCTCATCCAGTGATATCGTTACAGCTATTAAAAACGAAATATTCTAATACTGCATATGTTCAAGATAATCATAAGGCGATAACAGTGTTTCTCTACAAACAACGTTTTATCTTATAAATTAAGATGATGGCAGGATGTTCCAAAATTAGATAGAGTTAATTAGTATCTAACTCTATGTGCCCCTCATGTTAGGCTAAAATTTCATTTTGCACTCCATTCTTGCTTTGTACAGACAGGTTAGGCAGTCGGTATCATGGTTTTGATGAGGCAACGTACAAAACTTGATTCCTTTTGCTATTTGATGATTAAGAAAATATTGCAGTTTCTCCAAAACAATTAACTACAACACAAAACATATTCAAATAGATTTAATTTTCTATTATCTACAAGATATGGAAAACATACAACTAAATGCTCATCATATCACCTCTTCCCTTCCAATCCTCCTAGCCATCGTGGGGGGGGGGGAGAGAGAGAGAGACACACACACACATAGGGGTGGGAGAGAAATATAAAGCAATAATCATGTACACTTGAAGGCTTAAATTTGACAATGACAACGGAGTTATCAACACATCATGATTGGACATCGGAAGATTAAAAATTGTGTGATACAGCTCTGCTGTCGTTGTCATTTTGACCCTTCATGTGTACATGATTATTGTTTATAAGCATATTAGACCGGAATCCTGATCAATCGGTGCCTTCGAAATGGAATATTTTCAGACGACTAACGAATAAAACCGAACGAGGTTGAGAATGCCTCGTGGTATTGCGCGCACTTATTGATAGGTGGCGAAATGTGTAATACACGCAACATTAATGGGGACATTGCCAAGTTGATCGATTTTCGTAATGTTTATTATTCTTAAATTCTATTTTGAATGCTGGTGCAAAATCTAAGATATGCGACATTATAGAATTTGCTTTAAACATTATTTTATACATTATCATATCCCTAAAGTGTTGTGGGATGGCTAACCCTGGGAGAAGTCACAATTTGAGCAACCATCCTATAGTCTAATCCCCGATGAAACAGCTTTTCTCACAGCAGGTAGTAGTCTAGTTCTGGACTCTTGACAAGCTTCTTCACTCATTCACCTACCTAGGTGAATGAGTGAAGAAAATGATTGTGTGGGGAGAGTGGATGAGTGGGCAAACGCGCCATCTAGCGGGTTATTAACTAAAGCTTGTCAAGAGTCCAGAACTAGACTAAGCAGGTAGTGGCATCGCACGCAAAATGTCTGAGTTTAGTTGGCTATTCACTCTCAAAAGCAAAACAAAAAGCCAGTTGAAAGCACAAATCACATGACTGTGAACGTCCAATAAACAAAGCCATGCGTTGCTAATGGGCGGAGCTAAACGGAGAGGGGAAATGAGCGTGGACGTCCGGAAAAAAAAAATTATGACCGAAAAAAACACCCGCCGAAAAACTGCTTTTTTACCACTTTCCCGTTATCATTTTCACTCATTTTTTTAACAGTGAAAGGATAAAGCATGGAAGAACCAGAAAATCAAAAAACATTTTTTTCCTCAAAATTTTGAGTTTTTTATTAGTTTGTCGATTTACTCGGATCTTTGATCTGCGACTTCTCTCTCATTTCGACAAGACGAATCACAAATGTGCTCTATGTCTGCTGATATCAGGTCTGAGAACATTTTTTTTTTAAATACTGGGTCGATTTAGGTCTACCATTTAGAATTAGACATTTTTCATCAGCATATTGATCACTTACTGTATATAAAAGACCCTGAAAACACATTGCCTACTATTATTTAGGGACCATATCAAAGTTATATCATGTGTATAATGTGATGCATAGATGATATTTATAATGCTTATTGATATAAATATACCACTGCACTGATTAAATTTGTATCATCTTGTCTTGGTTCTGTATGATTTATGAGAATACATTTATTTTGAGATTGGTTAAAAGAGATACAGAAGCGGGGAATAGAGAAACCAAGCAAAGTACAGAGAGAGAGAGAGAGGAGAAACAGACAGAGAAAGAGGGGAGCGAGAGAGGAGAGAAGAAGAGAGAGAGAGAGAGAGAAAGAGACGGAGCGAGAGAGGAGAGACAAAGCACGTACGTTCCTCCTTGGATCTTGGCGTGCGCAGCCATATTGTGCGGTGGTCACATGTTTGGATTTCCATGGTCACATCACGTCTTAAGTGAAACGTTCACTCTCCACGCCATACACAATAGAAAGTCGTATATAGATGCAAGTTGTGTTGTGACCATCGCGGTCTATTGTCATCTTGTGCGACGAAGGGTCCGTTCATTTATGTTCGTGTTTTTTCATGCAACAGAATGACACCGAAGACAAAAGAGTAAAAAAATCCACAGAAATAACGCCAAAGCGACAACGTTGTGAATATACACCTCTACTTTGGATATTGGTGTTTGAAATATACTAATTAAACACACAATTTGGTTTGTCTATGGTCACTTTTAAGAGTGCTCAAAATGACGATTTATTTTTTTACTAAACCAAAATAATATAGAAATTATATGTGCTTTTATAAAATCATAATTTTTTAATATCTCTACCCTTTTTGATATTTTGAAAAAAATATGAAATGTTAATTAGAAGTTAACTGAACCGATACCGTTGTTGGTTTAAGGAGGATAGTTTTTTTGACTTGGGGACGCCCCTTTGAAATCAGGTAAAATCTTCTCTTTTTTACAAATAAAACCATAGATTCGTAACAAGTACATTTTTATCATTATGTCAATCGTTCATTTATGATTTTAATGTTGATATTAATAATCGAAATTAAAATTTGGAGTGTGGAAATACAATGTATGTCTATGTTTCGTTGGATTAATGCTGCAGTAAACAGGAAAAAAATAATTAATATTGTATTGACACTAGCAGAAAATAAATGTCAACGCGCGTTAAGAGGCTATATCGCCGCGACTATCGGCCAAGTTTTCCAGTCCCATTCCGGTGTTTGGTAATATTTCACGTGGGTTTCACAAGTGATATTCCAGGATGTGTCTCCAAGTCAAAAAAACTATCCTCCTTAAACCAACAACGGTATCGGTTCAGGTAACTTCTAATTAACATTTCATATTTTTTTCAAAATATCAAAAAGGGTAGAGATATTGAAAAACTATGATTTTATAACCCCAAAATTCGTCGTTTTGATCAGGCTTCCAAGATGCATAAATAACTGAGCGAAATAATTCCCAATTGTTTGTTAAATTAGTTTATTTGATACACCAATCTCCAAATTCAAGATGCATATGCACCATTTTGCCACTTTTGATGTATTTCGGTGGGTTTTTTAAAATTTTGCTGTCCAACTCGTTTCTACTGCTTGAGAAAAATATTACAACAAATTACCGACCGCTCGCGTTGCACACGAAAACTAGCGTGCGCGCGCACATCAAACCAATATGGCGCCCTCCGCCAGGAGAACACACAACCAATAGACGAGAAACGTACGTGAAAGAGAGAGAGAGAGTGGGAGAGCGGGGAGCGAGAGAGAGAGAGAGAGAGAGATAAAGTAAGATATACTTGCTATTTATAGAGAGAATCAAAGCAGAGAGGAAAGAGAAAATGAAAGTAAACATAAGAATGATAGAGAGAGAGAGAGAAAGAAAGCTAGAGATTCTGGGTAGTATAAAGCTAATTAAAGCAGAGAGGAGAGAGCTGTTGTTGTTGTTATTTGTGCGTTGTTATTGTTGTTGCGGCTGTTGTTGTTTTTTTTTCAGAGAGAGAAAGAGATACTTTTTTCTAGTAGCAAGTAAATTTAGGTGACATCTCCAGAACCCTCGCTGAGACTATGCCACAACGAAATAATTTATTTTTTTTTAAATTTCCAGCTACTCCTGTGAGACACAGGAGACATCGCGGCAGCTAACCTCAAAATTTTGCCACCCCCCATTCACATTTTAAACCTCAAACTTCTATGCGCCTCTGATCTGAGGAGTATCGAAATTCATTTTAACAGAACCTATCTATGAAATACAACTATTGATTGTATTTGTGTGCAATACTATGTGCACGAAATATAATGAATAAGTATGACAGCGCCAACTCTCTGAATCTCCACACAATATATTGGGTCAAAGGTACTCTGGGAATACCCGCAGCTATTTTGGGCGTGTATTGTTACTTTTTGTACAATGAAATCCGCCATTATTCATAATTTTGTGCACATACTGTGAATATGCCATGACACGGCTTGGTCTTCATAACTAGTATAGTTTCGTTGTTGATGATCTGTTTGAATTGACTTACCTAGATTGAGATACACTGGATATATTAACAGTTTGACTGCATAATGTCCACAAGAAGCAGGTAATGGTGAAATAAAGAGACTAGATCTATTCAATGTTCAATATTCCACAGAATCGGAGATTTTTCACCTCGGATTACCACCAAGGAATGAAGAAGGAACTATTTGACAATATAATATAGTTTGCAGCTCGCACCTAGACGTCTACAATGTATACGTAAATCAACAGATAAACGAACTTGACGAAATTAACGAATAAACTTACGTTCTATTTGTCAGGTGCCATATTAATATTCTTTCTAGTCCAATTTCAAGATTATATTCAACAAATGACAAGTAGGCCTATGCTGCTAAAAGTAGATTTATAAAGGGATATTGAGAGCAGTGACGGACCTAATTTTTTAACATTGCATAATGGCCGAGAAGCTGGAAACGGAAAAAGACTCTTTACAGAACCTGACGTGTCCATTATATCTTGATATCTTTGACGATCCAACGCTCCTGAGATCTTGCGGACATACCTTTTGTCGGAAATGTCTCAAGAAATACGATTTATCCCACCAGGAACTTGATCACATGGTCTGTCCTCTCTGTAGAAAGATCACGAAGTTGAGTGCGAACCGCGTCCATGATCTTGACACCGATGTGACGGTCAACGAACTCGTAGACGACTATCATGTCAAATGCGGAGGAGCTAATGCGATCCTCGAGACGTTGCAGAAGTGCACTGTCTGCGAAATCCAGAATGTTGCGATCTCCTTCTGTAACAATTGTAATACGTTTATGTGTGATGTGTGCCATGTTGGCCACCAACAACTAAAACTGTTCTTCAAAGACCATGAGATCATATCCATTCAAGATGTTTTGGAAGGGAAAGGCAACATTGGTCGCTACTCTGAGAAGTGTTCAATCCATAAGCAGGAGAACAAAGATATGTTCTGCGAGGATTGTAAGGTGCATGTCTGTTTGAAGTGTGTGATCATCGGTCATCGTGATCATAAAATCAAATCCCATGAGGACTTTGAGAGAGAGTTACAGATTAAGGTGAGTAATCTTACAATAGGGTTTCATATAACTTTTATCTCTATTCTGCAAGAAGGA
>CALNVZ010002527.1:0-12600 GCA_940671915.1 Paracentrotus lividus
AAAAGAGAGAGTATCTCGCACATGTGTTCGAGGAGTGTTTTCATTTAATATCTCTCTCTTTTTTTTTGACCACTGCAAACGACGATCATACCGAAATTTAGTTTTCTTCTGGCTACTGTAGCCTAGGGAGTGCATAGTTATATTTTGGTATTTGGGTATTACTGATTCTCAGTTGCTTTCTGAAATTACAGATTGTTTATTGGTTATTTGGTTATGAGTTAAATGATAGGACCTTCGATGTGCACAGGAAACTGGACGCGGGATCCAAAAAATCGAATTATGAATGCATTCGGGGCCCCTATTAGTATGGGGACAAAAGCGCTCTATTATGTTTACGGCTGGGCCCGGGTAAGTTCATTGGTGTGACTCCCGGTCCTGCGTCCACACTTGAGGCTATATCCATTAGTTAAAATTTTCATATATAGCGAAATCATTCGGCGTCATACGGGGAACAATTATTGATTTACTTTGGATGTGGATGAGGGCAGTTCCTAACCATGACTACGGAAGACTTTTAGCAACAACACATCTGGATTATAACCGTTACGAAGCTTATTACATTTTTTTTTTTTTGGAATACCATGGGCCCGTATTCCATAACTATACTTAACAATTTTGCTTAGTCTAAGTATCTTTTCTAAGATTTGTCATGGAAAAAAATTTCTTTTACCTTTTATTCAAACAGTAAGCACTTTGTCCTGAGCAGAAAGTATTAGAATGCCAAAAAGTCTTAATTCTGTAATATTGTCATGTTTAATTTGGTCCATCAAGATGAGCTTGCCCATAAATCAACATCCAAGTTAATGCCACTAGGGGCGTTTTCAACGAAACCATGGACAAGTTAGTCATATCTTTATCCACCAACCACGTATTAGCTCAATCTACAAAGTCGTTTACAAAAAAACTCCCCAAGTAGACAATTTTGTACATATCGATATTATCGGAGATGAATGTCATCGAGCAATAAGCCTAACACGGTTTCGTTGTATTTAGACATTGTGGTTAGCTAAAAATTTTTCAATATTATCGAATTGAAGTGATAATCGTAATAACAGTATGAAAGCTCATAAAATTATGTAAATTTATATAATATGAATTAAAACGCACACATGTTTCTTACTGGGCATATATTTACAAGGTGTCAATTCATGAAATAATAAGAACCACGTCAGAAACATAGATGGTCCCCCGATGCGCTAATTTAATAGTTCGTAATCAGACTATAAAAAAGTACGCTAGCTGATAAATGGAGCTAGATTGAGGTTTTTTCTAAATTTTCTGTTTTTGCTCACAAAAGAAATTAAATAGTGTTGTAATTTAAAAAGAAATCTATTCAAATTATTAATTTTGGGACTAATAAGAATCGATTTAACTACAACGTACAGTCCTCTGCGGGTCTCTTATTTAGCTTTATGTTAGCTGAATAATGCTTTGCAATTATTCAAATAATTATTTCTTGATTGGATATATTACGAGATATTATTTCTTTTATTCGGATATAAAAATCACTTAATTGTTAACAACCATTTATTTTCTAGATATTAGAACCAAAATCCTGAGGTTGCCACATTTTGTAATAAACAAAAATGAGAAAATCGAGATTTTTTCGCGCAATGCATTCGCCCAAACGCGATCGCTTATGCCAATAATGCGTTGATTGACGTATCAGCGCTCTCCAAAAGATATGACAGGTCCGGAGCTGTCATAAGTTATTTAGTCCAGCTTGTGTCCACGATCTTGTTCAGAGAGGGCGCTTCCGTGGAACCCGCTTTGTGGGACAAGTTGTTCACTATGCTCAGATTTAGTCAAGAAGTTAGACTTATGACGGCTTCGTGAAAACGCCCCCTAGGTTAGTTAGGCTTAAGTTAGGATAAAATTTGCTCTCTAATGTGCCGTATTTGTAGGAGCAAACTCATTTAAGGTTTAACATTAGCCCCAAACAAAAAATTTAATGCTCACCTGGTCAAAAATAAGGCTAAGCAAAATACTCTTAATTAAAACCAAATTTTATTTTAGCAAAACAAGAATCTTAAGTTTCAATGGGCTAAGTCCGAACATTTATGGAATACGGGCCCTGTAACATATTAACTGAATGCAATTTTTTTTTTTTTTTTTTTTTTTTTGTTTTTTTTTTTTTTTTTTTAAAAACATTAAATGTTAGATGCATTGAAGAGAGGATCAAGAAAGCACATTTTGTAAAATACAAAGTAAATATAAAATAAAGGGATGGTCGTACACTTAGCGACATCAATCTTCAGGTACCCGCATAATCGGGACGGGGGGGGGGTGAGCCCCAGCCCAACTCCAGGCGTCAATTGTTACTCGTCCGATTTCTAAGAAAATAAATGTATATTCTGAAGGCTCAAGTTCGGGAAGAATCAATGGGGGGGGGGGATGAAATAGGGGTCTTTTAGTATTTCCCCCTAATTTGTAATATAAGGACAGTTTCAAATCTTTCTAGAACATCCTGAAACAGGATCTCGAATATGATTTAAAAAAAAAAACCATGTGACAGACGGTCATTTTGCGTCGCTTCCTCTCCAAAGGCCTGTAATATGGGGTAAATGCTATAGGGGTATCTCTAAGAATCCGGAATTGAAGCAACATGTAGTTACTGCCTGAGGGGGGGGGGCTGCCAGCTGTCCCTCTTATTTGAGTAGCACGTAGACACAGAAACACAGCTATACAGTCCTGTGTCAAATAAAATGGTACATAGTGGAAAACATTTTTTTAATAGCATGACGATAATCACAACTGGTATTGTTTTTATACTTTCAATAAAGCGGGTAATCAGACTTTATCTGCAAATTTTTTTCATCACATTTGGTGCCAGGTATTTTTTGAGATATGACCAATTTTTCTACAATCAAGAAATCCATTTTTTCGCACGCCCGTCCCATGCCTTGTGTATGATTTCACAATAAATGACCGCAAATTCAGCGCTCCAGAACAATAGAAGTGCGTAATTTTCGATTTGTTCTCTGTGGCACCAAACTTAAGCATAATTTGTATCTACGAAAGCAAATTATACAAGGACAAAGCGCATCCAGCAAGAAAATCTTTTGGCTTTAATTTTGGTACCCACAATACAACATAATATGAAAAGATTTACACCTAAATGATTTTTTTCCCCCGACTGTACCATTTTTTTTTGGACCACAGACTGTACATGTATGGTTTATCATCAGTGTTAAATGCTTCTCCACATATTAACCCCTCCTTCATCATCTCACTTTCTAAAACATGCCGTGGCCCCTGATTTTTTTTGGCAAATGGTCAAATAGCCGAACAGAATAACAATCGAAAACTTAATAACAATTGAACGAAATCAATTCCATATTTGTGTGCCATTGTTTTAAGTACAAAGTATATTTGAAAGCTATATCAGTAAGCGGATTTAGTAAATATGACACTTCCCTGTTGAAATTCGTTGACTTTAAGAGCTTATGCATTCCACGAATCATGATAGCGCAAAGTCATTGTCAACCAAACGCAAACATCATTGTAATCTTTGCAACAAATTATAGGCCAATATATCCATAATATGCGCCATAATTTCAGGAGACAATTCGAATCTCAGATATTAAAGTCAGAAAATGCATCGTGTTTATTAATGATGTCAGTACTGAGAAAACAGAAACAAAGTTCAATAATGATGTCGGTAAATATATGTCTACAATTTTTCATTCGTAAAATATTGTATGGACTGATCTCAAACTTTCTTTCGGGAAAACGGTTACTATGTGAAGTTATTGCAGCAGATCAGACGAAAAAGTGATTTCGGTAAGTCGAAAAGGTTTTGTTCTTTAGTATGTTTTGACATAATTACCCTTTATTAAGTTAAAAAGTATAAATGCTATTTGTTATCATGAGTAGGGAAAGGTCGCCATAGCTTAAAACTATGAAAAATTTCCGGTCGCGGAGACGTCTCTGAGTGTCGAGTCGCAAGGAATCCAAGCGGGAAACTTCAGTTAAGCATGTTCGATTTTCCATCATCAAGAAGATCGGCATAACGTCTCCCCGAGAAGTCCTCCTCGGACTGTCTCAAAACCAGTCGGACTATGTCATTGTCTCATGGCAAGTTTTAAATTGTGATGGCTCTTGATGGTCTGACAAAAATAGAAAACAACTTGAAACGGTTCAAAAATAGTCTTTCTCCTCAATTGTTATATTTCAATAGTTTTATAATCAATATGATAGTGACGTTTTTCACATAATCAATATAAATGTGATTTTATTAATTAAAATCATATAATGCACCGTAGAGAAGAATGGTTCATGTGCAAAGTCCTCAAGTGTAACCCGGCCAACAATACTCCGACACGTTAGGCTAATGCAAGTCACACAGACACTTAGGTTGAGTTACAATCTGGGTTGCGGTCAAAAATTATCTTCTTGTTCTGCGGATCCCCAACTGATCGCTTTCCCGCATGTAGCGTGGAAGGGGATAAATATATACAAGAAAACACAGAAATGAATAGAATAAAATGAAATAATGAACAAAAAACGTAACTAAACGAAAGTGCCTGTGTGATAGCCTTAGCCGGGAATTGTCTGGGGAGGAGGAGTTCTCGAAACCGTCATTTTTTTCCGTTTTTTAAGTTTGTGGTTGCCGAATTGGTCATTACTGTACTGGTCCCGAGTCCTGGGCTTATTCCTTTTAAACTGCAAGAAGCCTCGTGATTTGAGTGATTTCTCTTTTTGATTTCCTGCACTATTTTCATACACAGTCTAAAAACAACATGATCCAAGCGTTACATACAATTGTATAGCTTAGGTAACGAGTTTTGATCTGGCGACATCCGAGTTAAGTTTTAAACTAATTCCATATCCGATCTTGTGAGAGTATGGAGTCTGTTCACACACTCTATCCACCCCTCAGCCGGTTGTAACGGGAATTAAGGGAACTAATTGACACCTGTTATGTAAGTTAATAGTCGGAGTAAATCCCGCTATTAATAGGTAAGAAAAGGGAACCCTAGGATCAATTGAGATTGTATAAAACAGAAAAAATCAAACAGATTAATGAAAGTTTGAGAAAAATTGAATAAATGATAAGTAAGTTATGAGCATGTTGAAATGTTGTGATCAACTACTGCTATGGAGATCCTCACGACTGGCAACAGCCCAAAATTGACGGATGTCAGTACATGACAACTCTCCATTTTGAGAACAGAAAAAGTCCAAAAAATATTGTTTTTTCCCTTTCTAATTGCAGTACAGATTCTTGTCCATTATCATATTTTTGTAAACATATATTACATGTCTCCCACAAAAAAATACCGATCTACTGACAGAATTGATGAAAAGAAATTTAAGTGAAATATGTACAAAAGTAAGGGAAGTTGTTCATGTATGACATCACCATTTGGGCTCCGTTTTGCCAGTTTGAGATCTCCATAGCGGTATAGTGATGCGTAGTGTCAAATGCTCATATCTTTTCTCATATTATTTATTCATTTTTCTCAAAATCTTTGTTGATCTGCTTCTTTGATTTGTCTGTTTTATACAATTTTAATGAATCCTTAGGCTTTCAATTCTCCTTTAATAATTGTTTTTAATGCGAAATGTCGCATTCAATTATGACGACCACTTTGCTATGATAAAATGAAATTAAAATTGAAATAAAAATAATAAGCTACCACTTCTCCTAAACCCAAATTTCTTGACACCACTTTTACATTGGCATTTGAGTTGAACCAGGCCCTTTGCGATGCAATTAAATAAACTTTAATCCATGGTGTGACCATGCTTGTAACTTGCGTGGACCAGTTCGTTTTATATCAAATATCTTGTTTTTTCGTGAGGGCAATCTTATACTTCAGCACCCCTTCCTTATGAATTTTTCCGGAACTCAACAGCACTATACTTGCTTGTTAACTATTGACATATGTCTCTCTTCTCATCCCTGTCTGTCTGTCCTGTCTGTCTGTCTCTCTCCTCTCATCCTCTCTCTCCTCTTCTCCCTCTCCCTCCCCCAACTTCTCTACTCTCTCTCTCTCTCCTCTCGGTCTCTTCTCTCTCTTCTTTTCCCTTCTTTACAGTAGATACGAGGTTATTTGCATTTCTTCGTTATAACAATGTCGTATTACATACTATCATTATCGGACATTAAACTGGGATTCCATATAAAAGCTCATAAAACGCCGTATATGTGGAGATTAAAGCACGTTCTGGGTGATTGTTTTTGTTGTATAAAAAGCCTTATATTACAAGACATTTGATTATTTTATTTCCGTCATGGTCGTGTAAAAGTCCCCAGCAGCGCCTCATGAGAAATTGTGTACGGGACGGTGTATGAAAAAAAACACACCAAACAAACAAACAAACGATTCGATCTTTCATAAATTTAAAAATATTACTATGTTGATTACGAAGTTTTATATCGACTGAGAATTGCAACATTATTATCATTCTAAGATACCTTTCTGAGCTCACCGATGTCAACGCATTTAATTTATACTGTAACCCCATTGTACTGATATGTCCTGAGCAAAATTGTGAGTGTTTCACTTTGATTCATGCTCTTACATTATCCACAGTGAACTGATTTGAATGTTTTCTTCTATCCTCACTGATCTTCGTCTCCGCGAACTTTCCTTTAAAGTTTAAGGCCCAATGTTCCCTTCAAACCAAATTTGCGTTTATTTTTGCTTACACCAAGCCAGGGGAAAAAACTTTTCCCCTGGTTTTTAAAAAAGTAAGTTGAAAAAATTTCAAACGACGAGGTTTATCTATGAACACAACAATAATTTCACACTATGTGTTTCCAGAGAGGAAAACTCCTTTAAAAAAAAAAAAAATTTTCTCAGTTTGATTGGATTAACAAGCCTAAACTTTAAAAGGAAGGTTCGGAGACGAAGGGGACGTAGAGAACATTCAAGCATTCTAAAGAGGCTGAAACTAGTGAACACTCACAATTTCGCAAGTTCTCCTGGCTGTATTGAGCTGCACCATGACGATATTTCCTGAATGATAAGCTTGTGGGCCAATTAGGTAGTCTTATCCAACCCATTCATCAATGCCATTTTATAATAGTCTTTGAATGGCACTATAATTGCTAAATGTCATGTTTGTCCCATTTCGAATGAACAACCTCTCAAGTAGACAAAATTGACCACTTCAGCTATTTTGGCGAGACATTTCAGAATTGGGATTCAGTGATGCGGACATCGGTGAGCCGAGAGAGTTAACATTAATAGAAGGTATATTGAGTTGTTCTTTTAGTGATATGAACTTTCAATTACAATTTCATATTTTTTCGTTATTAAAGATTAAACTTGGTTTCCATTTCCGATACACACCGCAGTAAAAATCACATCGATAGACACTAACTTTCTTCTTATATATTTTGTTCAACAATAAATGTGTGGGATCCACTGGCGTATAAGCTAAGACGAAATAATTTAATTTACTTGGGGATGATGATAGACATACCCCCAGTAACAAATTACATAATGAGTGCCTTCTCTGGGTCAAATTTTCAGCACAGTAATCAAAATCAATATCAGTATTAATGCACACAATATAAAAAAAATCATTTGTTTATATATTGATGTACAATTTCTTAGTTTTTTAATTTTATCTTTCTTTGCATTGTTAGTTGATGACATATGCTGTTATTGATTATCCCTAATGGCCGCCATACAATTTGGCCCTTAAGTGAATAGTGGAATTCAAACGGAGCCATATTTTTGTTTCCTTGTAACAAATAATGTACAGTGCTCACTCACGATGAAACTTTTGGGCGCCTTAATGAAATGAACTTGCTTATTTAATGAACCTTTTCACCCAAGAACCATATATTTTCTTTCCAAAAGAGAACAAATCCACTTTGTTGAAAATTAAGTAATGGATATGATAGGTGCCGTAATATATATAACCAAAGGAATAAACCAAACGAATAAATTTGGCAGCAAATAATTACTTTTGTTCTTCAAAGAAAATTCCACATTAAAAAAATAAACGTTAGTCCCATCGGCATTTTTGTCATAGTAAGTAAGTCTAATTTCTGAAGACACAGTAAATTTTCTTGATGCTTGGCATTGTAACAATTTTCAGTGAATTTCCCTAGTGTAGGCCCTAGTAACCTATGGTCTCACTGTTATATTATATAATAATATACTATATATATATATATATATATATATATATAATGTGTGAAGTATAATATCACTCCTGAAAAAGACGGAGGTTCCGTCGATAATTAGAGACAGAAGAATTTAATAAATTGGCGTAAAATGCATTACTCAACTTATTTGTTTTTTTGTTTGATGACTGCCATACGTGAAACTCTATAAATATTTTTATATAAAAATAAAATTACAGATACGCACCAAATACTTGGCATTTCGACTCATGTCATCTCACGACAACGAAAAGAAATGTTCCATATAATTTGGCGAGGAGAATTTGTACCGATTGGTATCAAAATGAAGAAACTAGAGAAAAACGGATTAAAAAAATTAGAATCCAATGCTTTATTCTTCGGAAATATGCGAAGGACCTTATCAAGTAGGTATACGAAATGCATGTCTTATAGAACAAAATATTCTTAGACAAACAAAAAGAGAAGATAGATGACAGGAGAATATTATTTTTGTGTCTACACAATCCTAATAATGGGGATTTTTCAAATCTATAAAAACAATCGGATGCCCCTTTTGAATAATGATGCTAACCTAAAAAGATATTTTGATAAAACAAATTATTGT
Organism: Paracentrotus lividus; assembly: GCA_940671915.1. NCBI lineage: Eukaryota > Metazoa > Echinodermata > Echinoidea > Camarodonta > Echinidae > Paracentrotus > Paracentrotus lividus. The sequence continues at coordinate 8,715 of CALNVZ010002527.1, forward strand.
TCCTCATAGAAGGCAAGCTCCTAATTTTGAAAAAAATTGTTGGAGACCAGAGCTCATTAGATAAAACACAAGGGGAACAAAAAAATTAAGACAAAAAGGTGTAAAACTTGCCCATATATGCACTACCACAGATAAGGTTGGAAGTTTATAATAATGTGACAAAAAAAACATTTATATTGAAGAATCATTTTGTGTACTTCAAGAAACCTAAATTTATTGTATGAGTTTGCATGGAATGTGAAAACATATATATAGAAAACGGTGATATTTTACGTAAACCGAATGAACATTACAAAAACACACAACCCGTCAAGCACGCAAGAGAGAAAAATATCAAGTTCTTAATGTGAGTAAACACATATCAAAGTGGCTCACGGAATATACCCTGAATTTAAAGTTGTAGACCATTTTATAAATTGAAACGGATATATAATATATATTTGATTATTTCTTTTGGTTAGGATGCACTGTTAACAGCCCTCGTCGGACACTATTGCCAATATCTCAGATATTAAAAGGGGAATCCAACCCAAGGAGAGAATAACCCTTTCAGGAAAAGAGAAATGAGAGGAGCAATCTAAAAAAAGTTTCAATCAAATCGGTTTATAAAAAAGAGAGTTATGGGAGTTTGAAAAAGTCTAGTTGTTTCCCTTCTATGGGATCCTCAATTGGCATCGATCGGCTTTAAAATGGCCGATCCTTATGGACAACTCTCATCATTTTGTACACACAATTTTCAATATTTTCCCACATTTCTTTCAAAATTTGTCTTCTTACTTCTGACCTCAAAATATGTCATGGGAAAATTTATTTCACACACATAGTTTGAGCTCAGAAGGAGGTAGATTATTCGAAAGAAAATGGGGAAAATCTGAAAATTTGTGTAACAAAGTGAATGGAGAGTTGTCCATGAGATCAGCCAATTTTGGAAGCCGATGATGCACATTTGAGGATCCCCATAGAAGAACAACTAGACTTACTCCAAACTTCCATAACTGCTCTTTTTTATAACCGATTTTGATGAAACTTTTTTTTAGATTGGCTCTTTCAATTTCTCTTTCTGAAAGGTTTGATTTCTCCTTGGGTTGGATTCCCCTTATAAGAAACGTAATGTTCTGGCATATAAAGGGTGTATCTCACTGAAAAGTTTGAAAATGTAGGGATTATTGACGGTAACTTTTTCGTTGGTCACGGGCAGCGAATACTACTGCGTATGTATGCGAATGTGTTAAGAGCTCGTCAGAATTCTTAAGATTTGAAACCCGTAAGGAAGTCAACGTAAACGATTTTCAAACATTTTGAATTTCTTTGCGATGAAATGGCTTACGACGGTAGTGACTTTTTACGAACTCAAAACTAATCCCCAAATTCGCAACGTGCAAGCATTCACTGTCGATGACAAAGAAACAGTTGACCGTCAGCAATTCGCATTCATTCGACTATCGTCAGTGATCATTGATCGTTAAATCAACTCTAACCACAACCCTAATTGTTTCTTACAGAACGGACTTCTGTGTCAAAGACCGAAGACTCTGCATCAAAGGCATCTTGACAAGGACGATCTCATCCTATCCAAATACACGCACAGGCAACACAACCAGACGCTCGGCGATAATGGCGACAGGTGGCAAAAGGAAGCTTCGGTTTATGACGAAACAACAACATCACTTCCTGCAATGTAACATTTATGCTTGACCAAGATTCCTACATTCTCAACGACTACACACTCCGTATTCTCTTAGCCCTTCTCGTTCTGATCGTGTCTTGTTGGGAATCCTAGGTAATCCTTCGTTGTCATAGCCGTCATCCTATCCAAGCGACTTCAGACAACAACGAACATTTTTCGTCATCAACCTGGCTGTCGCCGACTTCTTGACGGCCTCTCTTCTTCCCGTTCACTGCTTCTACTCTATTGAGTCAGTCAAGTTGTTACATCCCTGAACTTCTGTGTCAATTCGTAGCAGCAGCCACGCTTACCACCCTTGTTGTAGTGTCGTTACCCTAGCAATGATTGCTTTTCAACGATTCACAGTTCTTTACGCCATTTTGCAGCAAAACCCGAAAATTCGACAACGCATTTCGAGTTCGGATATCGTCCTCATGGTTTCGTTCACCTGGGTTTATCCGATTATCTCATGTGGCATCATCGTTCCATTGGAGGTTGGAACACTTGTTATGCTGTGCAGTACAAAGTATGTGCGCAGAACACGGACAATAGATATTCAGACTACCTAACTCTGACGGTGAGTCTGCTTGTTCATTTCCAGCCTTTGTCGTCATCATTGTCTGTTATATCTTTATTTTTAAGATGTTAGATACGCCACCAACGTGAGATGAACGCCATCATGCCTCCCTTCGACACAACGGACATTTTCTACGATTAGTGAGGCCATCACAATAGTTGAGGACTTGTCGACAGACCAGTCTGATCCTGCTGTTGTTAACTTGGCTTTTGATGAATGCGACGGCGCCAGTCAAGTGCCACTGCTAAAATCAAAGACCGAAGTCAAAACTGTTCCCAACGTTGCAGCTGTTGAAATGGACGGTACCAATATAGCACCATCCGATGAATCGGAAACGTCATCCGAAGTGTCTCCAAAGTCGCAGTTGAATGAAATGCGACAGCGCCAGAAGAGCACCACCCTGAGGACCTGGATATCCTGTCAGAACCATCAGACGCTGATCTGAACTAACAATGAGCTACAGAAAAATAGAGAGAATTTACCAAAATCTCTGGAAGCGCCACTTCCGACCAATCCACGAACACTTCATCTTCTGGTCAGTACGACCAAGGGTGCAAACGGGTACTCGAGATATTGCACGAGAACAGCAGAACACGCCTTCAAGCAACAACGGAAGATCACTAATCAATTCTTCATTGTTGTCTGTGTCTACACTCTCTGCGTGATGCCATCGGCTATCATCTATCCCATCCCATATACTGGACCAGCTATTCCTTGGATAACCATCCTATTTCTCTCATTCATGGCGTGAATCCATCATATATGCTTTGAGACATCCCACATTTAGCGAGGTTCTCAAGTGTATGATGAAGTGCAAGTTCAAGGATATCCCAGAGCCTTCTTCATTCTATAAGAACGTCTTCGCTCTCTTAGTATCCTTCTATATAATTTAATATGTGCACGAGGCCGATCATAATAATTATTCATTGAGAGATACCAAATTTATCCTTCAGATCTCTTTCGCCCTCGCTACAATAGTAACTACTATAATATATATAATATATTCCGCACACCTGGCCTTTTTGGGTATGTCTAAATCGCAAGCAAGTTGGCGTTAGCCGATGCAAGCCCTTGGTTGCAAAAAGGGCGTTAACAATGAAAGACGACCGGTGTGCGAATGTGGAGAGGAGAGGACCATGAATCACCTTCTAGAATGCCCTCTTCTGCCTAACCCCTGTTCTCAATCTGATACTACTACTCTTTCGCCTAATTGGGATTGCCTGCGTTCAGTACTTAACGGGTAACATCTAATTCAGATTTTGAATCAGTTTTAGTTTGTATAATCCCGATGAGAAACATAAAAATATGTCTATTCAAATTAAATAGATATGTAAATACAATTAATTAGAACAATGAGAGAAATATTTCGCTAGGAAGAAGACTGTATGAAAAGAAAATCTGAATTTTTGGAGCAGGTCTTCCGACAGCAGAATCGACATACATTCATGTGTTATTCATAATAATCCTATATTCTTCATTAATTATATATTTATGAGAGACCTTAACAAAGTACACAAGGATTGCTTGGTAAATACATATTATTTTGTTTTAACTAAAATCTATAGCAAATCAGATACCCGTGATTGGTCCTTATCAAGCCATCAATATCTTTAAAACTTGACACGCCCCCCCCGTAAACAAAA
>CALNVZ010002531.1:0-13381 GCA_940671915.1 Paracentrotus lividus
GACCTGGGGATTGATTATTGAAAGTCCACCCATCACCTTGTAAAACAAGCTTACCTAATTTTTTTGCCCGTCCTCTTTAGAATTCAGATCCACTGTCTTAACCGACACATATCTGATTGTTAGTGATTGAATTAATTGAAGCGATTAATGGGCGCTCCCTGATCTAGCTGATGATTAGATCCGATGAGATAGGCTATAGCTGAGAGCTCCGACGTACTCGGTATGCGATGGTACTGAAGTGCGTTTGTTGCCCGTTGATATATGATGGAATTGAACAATCGGGAGTCAGAGGATTTCATAGTCGTGATTCAGCATGATAAGACCCTTTGCTTTTTATGCATATATGCTTGTCGTGCGGCCGTGTGGTCATCATCACTGATTATTGTGCAGTTACCCAATCTTTTAGCAAGTAATCAAAACTAGCAAGGAGATTTGTGACGTGCGTGGACTAATACAAACCGGTTTGGTGCGTAGACCCACTTTACATAGTTTTTTTAGAACTATTTTAGGAAGAAAATAGTAGACAGAATATCTTAAACGAATGACACTGTGACGGCATGCTGACGTTGGCACCCAACAGGTATATTTTATTAATTGTCAAACGCATAAAGAAATGCCAAATCTTTCTTTCCAGGACTTTTACCTAAAAAAGTTCTAAGTGAAAAAGAGGCATTAAATTTTTAATAACGTGTTCTATTTAGTATCTCGCGCACACGGGGCATAGGTTTGTGTATTATATCTTTGTTCTTTTGTATCAGCAATATGCTCAATGCCTTCTCATCATGTGAAATCATATATTCTTCGATCTGCCGTCCATGCTACGATTACTGAAATTATGGAGGAATTTTCTTCCGTGTGTAGGCCTTATACGTTAGTCAACTCTCCAAATCTCCGTGTCCCGCGGCGACTCACAGTCTGCCAGCTTTTGATTGGTCTACTGATATATGATCTTCTTCAGTCTGATAACCAACTCTCTTTCAATTATTCGTGACTAGATTAATATATATAAATTTAATCACCTCATGCTGTGATCTACACGATAAGCGTGTGATCATCATGGGAAAGTTTTGGAGTGGTGGCCAGCTTTGCCGGTGGTTTTTTTAGGGCACGGGGTAGGGTCGAGTGCTATCTGGTGCAAGTGCAGTGGCGCGGTGGGTGCGCCCTTCTTTCTCCCTATCGGTTTCAATATGGTTATGGCCTGGTTATGGGCCGTAAGCTCCATACCTATTATTTCATCTTTTTTATTGGTTTCACATGGCTGCGACTAACCCATTTTAATCGCAATGCAATATAAGTGTTTTTGGGCACTGACTTTATAAGAAGGCGTTTTATACTTAATGAAACTGTACATTACTAAATCTGTTGTGACGATTTCTACGATACCCTGTCAAATATTATGCTTCTTCAGGGTTGAAATATAAGAAGCCTTTATATTTACGCTGTCGGGTTGCGCACGATTTATGTTTGGCGGCTAGAATATGGTTGGACTCTTGTGGCTGCCAGGCTCAGCTGTTGATTTACTGGTCCTCCTGGAATTTACGCCAAGTGTAGGTGTGTTATTATGAGCAGTTCTTCTTTTTTTTAGATCTGGCACTTGGAAAAATATGAATCCAAGCAATATGTTTATTTTTTTTTTTTCCTTTTTTTTTTTTTTTTTTTTTAATAGTGTGCGTTCTCACATGGTTTGGGCCTAACCATAGTAGGTGTTCGCAGGGTAACTGCAGACGGAAAGCCTCGCGGGCGCGGTCATGAGTGGCGCCTGCGGCAGTTCAGTCACAATGGTGTTACGAAGAACGCGGCACAGGATCCGACATACCTAGCTGTATTTTGGTTTATGGATTATTAGTGTCTGTTTAGTAAGAAGAACGCCCACATTCGCCCCCCAACACATTGCAGAGACTCAAGCGACCATCACACATATTCATAATCATCGATCGCCGCGGTTCCATGATTGTTGCTGCAGACGGTGGCAAGAAGTAAAAAAGATACGACGTTTGTTCATAGATAAGACTTTAAGTAAGAGAGATCCAATTGGGAATGCATAATTCAAAAGATCGATATTGCATGACACATTATCTTCCATTTATCGCTCACAAATAAGAAATTAGCTGTCCTTTGCTTTAGAAAAGGATTCAGTGCAAGAGTAAGCCGCCACGTAAAATATAATATTATAAGTTGCTTTTATGTATAATCCGTATGTATTTCAATGGAAAATGACTAATTCAATTTGAAATTTGAACTAACGTTATGAAGACAGTTTTGACTGCTTCTTTATTTCTGTGCATTATTTACTATTGTTTTTGTTATCAGGTTTAGATTTTGCTACGCTGTTCTTTTTATTTTGTATATGATTATTCTATTTTATATTAATTTTTTTGTTATATCAAGTGGCTTGATCATAACTAATATATCGCGTGTAGCACTTTTTTTTATATTGTTTTTTTGTCATCATTTGTCTGCGATGTAAGAGAGGAGGTAGTATACAGGCAATAATAGTAATGGTTCGATAGGGTGATTATTAATCGATTAAACGCAAGGAGATAAGCAGTAAGAAACATAACAGATTTGATACTAGACATCTGGTGGAGACAAATTGGTGAAGAAGACAGTGGATCGCGTTTGCTGCTCGCAGTTGTATGCAGCGTGCTATGACTAGAAATTGTCTACTTTTTTTTGTTTTTTTTTTTAAATTAACTTTAAACAAAAGAGTGGTGGCTGGCGGCGTAGACCTTCTGATATTGTGACCTTCAGAAGTGTAGGAGAGACTTGTCCCGGCCCCCGCACTCGTACCTCCTGTCCCAGATTAGCCTCGGAATGGCATTAAGGCAACTTGGGCCAGTGAATGTTATTTTTTTTTTTTCAACCAGGTTTTGACATGCGATATCGGTATTTTAGTTGGAAAAATGTAAAAAAGGCCGCTCAGGCGTGAGGCCTATTCGGTCTTATCATAATTTTGATCAGGAGGATTAAGGACGGAGTGATAAAAATGAAAAACATCGTTCAGGAAGGGGGGTATACTTTAAAATATAATTTTATAGACAAAGAAGACCCATGTAGCCTACTCATAATTAAAACGAATTCGCTCAGGGGTTTGGCACATTTTAACATTTTTGGAAGAGAGACGGGTTTAAGTCACAGTACCATTGGCGGCGATCCGGAGGGGGGGGGGACGGGGGGGGGAAGCGTGTCCCGTGATTTTTTTCTGGGGGGTGTCCCCTCGAATTTTTAAGCTTAATGATATTTTTTTAGTGATTAGGCTTTGTGAAGCTAATAAGGTGGTACATTTTATGTCAGATATCAATGGCTAATGTATTATAAGGCAAATTTTGGTCCGTTTGCGCTCGAAACCTGTCAATTTTTAGTTTCTGCATAATGGTGGTGAAGTATGCGAATTTGAGTGTTTTATTTTTCACTTTCGGCGTGTTTTCCGTCCCCCCCCAATGAAATGTCGCGGCTTGCACAGTACCTACTCATGGGCCTGCTTAGGCTCTATTTTTGGAGAAAAAAAAAAAAAAAGAAGAAAAGTAGGCAGAGTTATTTTTGTTCATTTCATAAACCCTGTAGTGTTTGTCACGGCACATATGGCTGTCACATCCACATAAATGAAAAGACGCATTCTAATTAAGTTTACCACCCCCCACCCCCTCCCCTTCCTCTAGTAATTGGGCGCCTTTGAGTCGGAAAACTTTTCCACGGGGATGAAATGCGATATATCTCTGAAGTATATAAGCAAGACGCGATTTTTTTTTAAGAAAAGTATGAGAATGGCTTAAGATTTCAATCTCATGAAAGGAATCATTTTCCAGTCACCCCCCCCCCCCCCTTTAAGCTGCGCCGATGTAATATTTTGTCAATCATGATTTCGTGGAAATGAGGTTGCAGGATGGGCTGTAAAGCTATAAGCTAAGATGTATTCAGTGCTTGTAGCTGTGTTCTCAGGCTTAGCTAAACAGGGGGGCGCGCCCAGGTCGACGTCGCTTCGCGGTTAGCCGAAACTGACGCCGTACGTCCGTCTACGAACATTTGGCTATAGTGCACACAGATGAACAGAAATGAACGCGCAGACTGAGTACCGTTCAATGCAAGGCAGCCTGAGTGTAGGTCTTTAAATTATGATTTTCTGACACGCTTTGAACGTTTTTATGCATCTACCTGGAAAGATGGGCAGTAACTCTACACTAAGGCTGCACTTATTTACGGGTTCTTGACTTATTTTCACTCCAATTTTACCTCTGTGTTTGTGCTAACTGTCTCGCAGGTGCAAAATAAATTCTGCAGAATTCCTCGCACACCTCGCCAAGTTCTCGATCTACACAAGATGACAGCGGCAAATATACCGGTGCCTGTGCTAGAGCGGATATTCTCATATTTGGATTTAGCGGAATTACTTTGCTGTTCTCTCGTCTGCAAAGCCTGGTATGACTGTCTTTACGACGAAAACAGCCCTGTGTGGAAAGTGCAATGTCTACGAAAACTTGCTAAAGACGCTGCAAACGGCAAACTCTTACAGCATCTCCCGTCTTACAAATCGAGATTGCGGGCATTTCATCATGCATTCAATCCGAATGATTGCTCCAGGAACATTTACATTCGACCAAACGGTTTCACTCTCCATAGAAACCCTGTTGCACAGAGCACAGATGGAGCCAGGGGGAAGAAAGGTTTCAATGAAGGCAGACATGCATGGGAGGTTTGGTGGGAAGGTCCGCTAGGAACTGTAGCTGTTGTAGGCATAGCGACGAAACATGCAGCAATGCAATGTCAGGGATATGTAGCACTCCTCGGAAACAATGATCAGAGCTGGGGATGGAACCTCGTCGACAATCTTCTTATTCACAATGGCGACCATCAAGGCAACTTTCCAAATTGCAATAATGCCCCCAAGTACGAGGTTAGTATGAAACCTCTTTTATTATATTTTCTAACTTATTAAGTAACATAACAAATAATGTTAGGTAACTTATATATTTTCATTAGGGTCTAATTTTGTATTGTGATAGTGACAGGGCATGTCAGCCTTTGTCAGACTCAGAGTGTGGTTAATAACCAACACAACAGTGTTGTGCCTGCACAATCTTTAGAAATTGCGAATCCTGATCCCCACTTGGAGAGGTGTTATAGAATAATATAGTTAAGTGTCTGACTGGGACAAAGATAAAATCAGGTAAAGGTAGATCAAGTAGGCCTAGATCTAAATGAATAAGCATGTCCCTAATGATTCAGGAGAGTATCCCATGCTTGTCAAATAAGTATACTTGGCTATGGTGTGTCCGGAAGCGTTGTTTGTCCTGACAGTGACAAGACGGCAATTTTAGGAGCTTTGTGATCAATATTTCATTAATCAATTGAAAATAATATCAGACAATATAACATTGTCATAGACATCATGAAATCGGATGCTGGGGTAGTTGGAACAGACGAGCTGAAGAACTGCATGCACAACAGGGATAACTGGAGGATTCGTACTAGGTCTCGGCAGTTTAGCCGACCTGGTAGGTAGGTAATATAACATTGAAGCACAAATATTCACAAATAATTTTGGTATTTACTGCACAAATTTTGATAAAATCCAGGGCAAAAGATGATGTTTTTATCTGCTTAAGTGTCCGGACAAGGGACCCCCCATCCTACTAGTACTACCTACCTTGAGTTAAATTCGAAATGATCCCTTGGGATTGGACAGGTGTCAGAAAGACTTACAAGCATCCGATGACGGGGGTAATAATAATTTTTAAGCGGTTAGAGATGAAATTATAATATATCGCAACTATTATTATTAATATTAATATTACTGAATCAAGCCCATTGAAGATTTTATAGTTTGTTTACACATTATCACAAATAAAACATGCCCCTCTCCAGATTAGATTGTTTCAGAAATAGTTGAAATTATGTCCATTGGATAGGATGTTTAATGGACAGGTGCATTTAAGACAAAAAGCAAGATAATTGCAGAGGGCCATGCGTTTTGAACTCGCCCCCTTTTGTGTTACACCACATAAGGGTCATTCCATGCCAATTCACCCAATGAAAGTGCAATTTTGCACCCTTCCATCTCAGAATTTGCTCAAATTTGGTACACATAAAGTTTTAACATTACTTCACGAAACAAAAAAAATTAGCGTAAACGGTCCGTCGGTTTCCGAGCTACGGCGCCCTTTTTGATCGTTTTGGCAAAATGGGTGTGACCTTTCATTTCAACGGCACAATGCGCCTATGAATGGTTCCGACCCAATTATTGGTGGAACTGTAGTAGCCCTATTGCAAGAGAATTCAATACGTAATTCATAGATAAATGGTCATCAAAAATTTTGGGCAATTTTAAAGTGGCTATGACCTTTGACCTTTCCTTTAACCTTGATTTTGACCCTCAGACGAATAATATTTAACTTGATTTTTTGTATGTTAACTGTCAGTATATATTACATTAACTGTAAATATTAGGATGATATTTTATTCTTCAACTTTAAAACTTTTTTAATGTAATTTTCAAGTTTACTGTTACCCACATACTGAATTTTGTGTTGGTAATGTTGTGTACAGACAACATTATACATGAATTCACTTTCAAACTGAAGTAAATTACAATCAAATGCCATAATGATTCCATATCTGTTGCTGATGGCTTCGAAAGTATCTCAAGATTGTATCCAGTCTCCTGGCGGACAGTAGAGCTGACTACATGTATGAGAGCATTTTTGTTTCTGTGCAAACCACGAGATTTCTGATGATTTGTATGTAGTACTATTGCACTCCTCAAAAGGGCTACTAAAACAAATGTACTCTACTTCATAAGAAATGGAGTCTACTGGACCAGATCACATTATCCTTGTTTTGTTTGTTCTTTATTACCTGGAAATGTTTAGTTTTTCCCTGTTTTAATTTTTTTGATGTTAATTTACTCAGTTTGAGAGTATTCAAGTAAGCCTATAATGAGACTTGTACATACATTCACCAACACAAAATATCACTATGTGGGGGTAACAGTAACTTTGAAAATTACATTAAAAAGAGGTTTTAAAGGTGAAGAAATAAAATATATCCTAGATATTTACATGTTATGTTAATATTATACTGACAATAACATACATAAAAATCAAGTTAAAATATTATTCGTCTGGGGGTCAAAATCAAGGTTAAAGAAAGGTCAAAGGTCATAGCACTTTAAATTGCTCCAATAATTATTTTTGATACCATTTTTGAATTCTATTTGAATTTCCTTTTGAATGGTACCAGTTTCACAAAAATTGGTCAACCCGTTCAGGCGCATTGTGCCGTTGAAATGGAAAGGTCACACCCATTTTTGCCAAAACGAATCAAAAAGGGCAGGCCATTGCTCGAAACCGACGACGTTTACGCTCAATTTTTTGTTTCATGGGAAGGTAATGTTAAACTTTATGTGTACCAAATTTGACAAATTCTGAGAGGAGGGTGAAATGTAAGCACTTCATTGGAGTGAATTGGCATGGAATGACCCATAATTTAACAATCGGCACCACATGTACAGGATCAAAGTGTCTACATTTTGATATTACTCTAACCTACAAAAGTATACATTTTCTGAAAGGCAATGTCCTGTGGATTCCCACAAAATGATTATGCCATCCACTTTTAAAGGGAACAGTAACTTACCAAAAAAACAAGAGCAGTTAGATCCAAAATGGAATAAGAATTCTATTGCTCTAACAGTAAAACAACAAACTACTGGAAAATTTCAGATTCACAATGGAGTCATTACTTACCATTTAAAACCAGTTGTGACAGTCCCAACACCGTGGTGAAATGATACCCCTCTGTTCGAATAGCTTCCAGCCGGGCTAGGGGACGGGGGGGAAACGGAACAGTGAAGTGGGGCGTGTCTTGGAAGCACATGGACAATTTGTTTTCCACCACATAAGATGGCTTTATTAAAATTTGGAGTACGAATCATTGATATAGGCCCTCGGAAAGAAGTAAAAAGCAAGCAATTAACTTGACAAGTTTCTAAGCAGAGATACCAGACTGACCTATTCAAGTTTATAGATTTATCGTGGGACAAACATGAGCTAAATCCAAAAATTGTGATTTGAATATCCTTCAATTGTTACTGCATCCCTTTAATGTAGGGTGAAGGAGTACATATTTAAATAAAAATATTGAATTTTTTGGGCCCTAATTTTTTTTATTGTTAGCCCTAATATTTTTTTCTCCTTTTGATCCAGACCTTAATTACTTATCATATTTGAATTGCTCTTGAAATTTCCTTTCAGAAAATATATTGTTATAGTGGGGTTTCTTCATTTAATAAAAAAAATTCGTAACTTTTTAAGGCCAATATTTGGTAAACCTGGCCGGGGAGGGGGTCGCCCCCTCTCAAGATCTCTGCCATGGTGGGGCCAAGTTTAGTTAAAAACTTGCATTATATACATGTAGGCTGGGCTATCTGTATATATGAATAAGGCTCACAAAGTCTCGGACCCCTATCTTTTAAGTAATTTTTTAGTTATCTTGCATAATGTCGCTGTACATACAGCAGGAACTGTATTGGAATTTTCTGGTATGGGATGATTTCGTGTGCACAAGTGACGGCTGGGGCTTCAGTGTCACACTGATGATACAGCATAGATCCTACTCGTCATGCCTGCACATCCATTATATCAAACACAGTTCAATTGAGGAAATTGCCATTGTTAACCCGGCGTGCACATGCGCGGCGATTTCAGAACTGCGCCAGGTGTTACCAAATGCTGAACTTTATAACAGTGGTATCAAAAGATGCATGAGACTCTAGCTATAAAGTCCTAAAAGCCTCACAGCACAAAATATATAATCATAAAGTTATCGTGGGTTATGATGTTTCGAAATGCCACAGGAGGATGCGAAATCCCAGAGACTTTGTGCTTGTAGACCTCTTTTCCCCCCCCCCCTCTCCCCCCAAAACCACCCTTGCCTTTTCGTTATTCTATCGCGTGCCGTGTCGCGATTTCCAAATGCGAGTACGCTCAAATTCACATGGTCTGATAGAGCTTGCAGTCAGCTTTCAAATTAACACAAATTTCATATGGCAATTATCCTCTATTTAGCCAAGATATCATACATACTGAAAACAAATTTAGGAAAAACGCGTAAAGCTGTTTTAAAATGACCACCCAAAACTATCAGTATTGTGGTGTCAAAAATTTATCCAGATGAATTATTAAAACTGCCTTTGATAAGAAAATGAAGTGAATGGTCTTTTGTGACATCTCAAAAGCAAAACAAAATTAATTATTTTTGATTTCCAACCTACAATGTAAATCTCCCTCCCATTTAGACTTCATTTCCTAAGCCAAGCATTTATTAGCTTCACAGTAAAAATGTGCAATCGACTGGAAGTACATACGTGTGTAGTACCAGACTATTTTCCCTCCCATAAAGTGTACCCTTTGTACCGGTTTTGTAATTGCTAATGTTCAGTCGTAACATCTTCATCAAGTTCATAACATTCATAATTCTGGAACACTCTTACGAGAAACATTGTATGTTTATGCATCCTTCCTTCAACTACATACCTAACATACTATACCACACAAACATGACAAAATCAAACAAATTTATTTATTTAACATTGCCTCCACAGTTACTGTAACCTAATGAATTTTAAGCAACAATTTGGGCAGTTCCATTTCAATACGCTTGAGAATGGCGTTCATTGGAAGTCATAATAGAAGTTTTTGTAGAGCCCATTCATGTGATTGAACTTTGTCTTGAACTTAATTTTGTTACTACATGATCCACTTCCTCTGTGGCAGGAAATGTGTGGGCATGGCTGAGCTTGTTCTTTGGTGAAAAGAAATATTTGAAGTTCTTTCTTATAAAAAAGTGTAACCGGTAGGTCAAATTTGTGTAAGTATGAACATCCCCTTTGAATGCAAAAATGGGTATAAAATATACTTGTTATTTGAGGGTTTTTTTTTACTTGATGGAAAAATCTGGTTTAAACCTCCATATTTTTTGCCATTTTGTGATATTTTATAATAATAATAGTGATTACAAATCATACATAAATTTGAAAAAGTAAAATTTTCGCGAGCCCTGATCATTGAAATTTTGTGGAAATAAAACCACATATCAAAGAAATTCTTCTGGCCTACTGTCAAGTCATTTGTCGGTGCCATTGCCAATGGCGAAGATCTCTTCAATTTAAAAAAAAAAAGAGCATGTGCGATAGATCTCCCTCTTAAATTCAATTGTCTTTTATGTTGTAACATCGGAAAATATTGCTTCTCTTGTCTCCCATGATCATTCTTTATTTTTGACTATTCAGTATTATCATATGTATGTATCATGCTACAACAGAAATGTATGATAAGGTTGATACGTTGTAGGAATGCTTAGCCAATAACAGTATATTGTTAGAAACAATCCTGTTGGTTGTGGCAAATAATGGTATCTTTAAAGGAAACGAACGAACACGGCAGGGATTTTAATTCATCAAACAAAGGAACTGTTTAAAGGAGTCACATTGATATTGGACTCAGTCTGATTGAGACTAGACTTCCCTTGCTGTCATGGGATAAAGACAGGGAAAGAACTAATTTTCTTACTTATTTTGTACCGTAGATAGATGTGTGCATGGCTGTAATGAAATTAAACGCACTACATTGAGGATACAGTCAAAGTCAATTAATTAAGCACTTTCAGTGATGTGTTGTACTCTGTACACGGTAAAACCATTTTTTTAAAAACAATATCCTTTTTATTACCAAGATGTAGGCCTACCTTTAGGAATGGGAAATACATGTAGTCATGTTTTAAGCTGACCCCCACAACAGCGAACTAAGCTAGACAAAAAAGAATAATTTCCCTTTTAGCGTTAACATGATTGTTACACTGCAATCAGCTGATTTACTAGAATGCTGCTCCATGACAACGTATTGTTAAATGCTCACAAAACTGTACAGTGTATTGGTTAGAAGCGTACTGCTCCCCATCGATGTGAAGTTACATATGCACATGGTATGGGGTGATCCTCAGAACCGAGTTGAAGTTTATAAAGGACGTGTTTTTAAGTACATGTCGAACCTACATGTACATTGATGCGCCAACAAGACCTTTTGTGATATTTACTTTTTTTGTGTGTGTAAACTCCGTTTAAATCAGCTCAAGTGATGTCCTTTCAAAATCCCAGCTCTCTTTTCCCAAAAATGAGACCACCACATTGTGTCAAAGAAAAGGCGATGCTAAGGGTATAATGCATTGGCCGCTATGTATTTTTGCTCTCCTGAACATCTATTTGCCATTTTTTGAGATAAGGTTTTGTACCCCACTGAGCATGTACCTTTGATATCAAGGCACTTGTGGTAATAATAAAAATGCAGGCGCCTACAGGTATAGAACAGTGAAAAACCTTTGAATGGTACCCAGGGTAACCAAATTTAGTATTTATTATTGTTATCATTAAAAAAACCAGTTCTCGGAATGTTGAAATGAAAAAGACTTTTAGAATCCTGTGGAAATTCATGGAAAAAATTATTATTGAGTTACTTAACCACTTTAATTAATAAAGATTGTCGAGCGAAATTTTAGGCGTTTTCAACCATATTAAAAAGAAAAGAAAAAAAAAGGCGGCGAAAATGCCAAAATGGTATGGGGGGGGCGCACCCCCCTGGGATCCACCATTGCACAAAGTGTATGTACATGTTAAATGCTCTTCATAAAGACGCATTATTTTGTAAAATATTAATTGTTTTTGAAAAAAAACTGATTTATCTATAACTTTTATCTTGCATGAGGAATAAAACAAATATATCAAAATTATCTTTGATTTTGCTGAATCTGCCTTGTACAGCCTCATTTTCACATCCTTAACTCCTGTTTTTACATTTTATTATACAGTTCATAAAAAAACAGTTATGGTAGTGCGTAATCATTAATGATTTATCCCAATGTACCTTACCGAGTACATTGTAAGCCTGCCAACGAGTTCTTACCGTATCAAGATCCCCCGGTCTACAATTTTACTGTTGTAGGGTGAATAAATAAAAGGATCAGATTTATTTTTTTATGTTTTTTCTCTCCATAATAACCATACATCTGATGACTAGCTGAAATGACACACCCTATCATGACTCGGGTTGCCTCTTATGTAGTGACTAATACGGTATACATCTATCACAACACTGTACAGTACCTTTGCATAACGGTATAGTGCGTCCATTTGTACAATGAGTCTTTCATAAGTAACCCTAATAATCACAAAACATTAAAAGAAGAGTCCTGAATAGAAGAACATATACACTATCGTCATTACATTTGTAGGCCGTGGACTGCGCAAGCTGCTATGAGCAGAAAGGTTGACGCTGCTATGATTGACAAAGCTAGTCTAGAATCAAGGATATTATCAATTGAGGTTTATGTACATTAAAGCAGTTTTGTGTTCTTGCTAGATCTAACTTGCGATGATATGATACCGCTTGGCCCCTCTAATAAAGCTACCTCGTCCAGAAGAAGCAATTTGGAGTATAACGAGGAGTAGTAATCATGCATTAATTGAGCTGCTTTTTCTCCCATTTCCTTCATGGACCATCTCTCTTTTTGATTGCTGGATGAGCCCCTTTCTCTCTCTCGTTCTTTATATGTTATCTTTTTTTTCTCCCCTCAAAATGCTCCATTTTTCGATTTGCTGTTGAGCATCCTCTCTCTTGCTCTCCAACTATTGTTTTCTTTATCAAAGTTATTAAGGTTTTTCATTTATTTCTTCCCATCGTTCGTCTCATCTTGCTGTATGCCTCTCTTCTCCCTTTCTCTTGATTTTCATCCTTTTTTTAGAATCATTATCAACGGTTTTTCATCATTCCTTCCACCATCTGTCTTTATATTCGATACACTGATGTTGGCCCATCTTTTTGGTTTTGCTTTTCTTGATATTTTAATAAAATCTTCTTTTTTCACAATTGTGTCCATCTTCTTTCTTCTACTCTCTCTCTCTCTCTCTCTCGCCTTCCTTTCTTGTGCCTTTTTTTTCCCATCTTAATCTCAGTTTTCTCAGCATATGGGCAGTTGCCAGCGTTCAACGGACATTACATTTCAGACCAATTCTTTGCTACTATCAAAAGGTCATTAAGATAACATAATCAACTCTTCTATTCTGAACTCACATAATCATTGAATCATAAACCAAAAGCTATAGACCTATAAACTGGTGCAAGTTCAAATATCCATTTCCGTACATTGTTGTAAGGGTTAGTTACGCCACTATTATCGTAACTTACGTACATTACATTTTTGGACAAGACTTTTTACATTACCTTAATTCATTGAAAAGTCTGTGAGTTAGGTTACACAGTAAGTTCCAATCTCCACATAAATTAAAGGTAATAAAATAGTTTCATTGGATTAAAGTTATTCTCTCTCTTTTTTT
>CALNVZ010002533.1:7968-18363 GCA_940671915.1 Paracentrotus lividus
TTCACATATATTATGCACAGGCAACCACGTGCCACGTGAAAATGATCTCGTTTTAACGACCGTGTCATTAAAATGAGATAAGTTTCTTGTTTTAACGACTTAGTATGTCATTAAAATGAGATAATATCTCGTTTTAACGACTTAGTATGTCATTAAAATGAGATAATATCTCGTTTTGACGACTTAGTATGTCATTAAAATGAGATAATATCTCGTTTTAACGACTTAGTATGTCATTAAAATGAGGTAATATCTCGTTTTAACGACTTAGTATGTCATTAAAATGAGATAATTATGTCGTTTTAACGACTTAGTATGCCATTAAAATGAGATAATTATGTCGTTTTAACGACTTAGTATGTCATTAAAATGAGATAATTATGTCGTTTTAACGACTTAGTATGTCATTAAAATGAGATAAAAAAATAGTTTATGATGTCCCTTCCCGGGCTCCGTACTCAAATACTAATATTTATGTAAAAATAATTCTGCATATCTGTTTTTCTGTATTGTGTTGCTACAATACAAACATCAATGAAAAAAAAAAAATACATTAAAGAAAAAAAATCTTGTTTAAATCACTTGATAAAATTGAGGAAAAAAAGAACATTGACTTAAATTTAGTCTTTTTTCCCCCAAAGTTTAAAAAACGTTACGAGTTTTTTTCGTAGAATGTACTCGAAAAAGTAAGTCTTCAAAATTACTCAATGTGATCAAAATAAAAAAAAAACACTTGATTTATTTTGTTCAAGCAAAATCTAAGAACAAAAAAAAAACAAACAACAACAACATTAATCAACTAATTATAATAATAATAATAATAATAATAATTGTTAAATCTATATAGCGCTTCTTACTTTTTTGTTTCGAAGCTGATAGTCATTAATTAGTTGGCACTCGGGTTTATGGCAAGTCGACTAAGACTCTATAATTCGTCTTTCTTTTCTCCAATGTAGTATGTGAGAACAGTTGGGACCTTTCGATGAACTGTTTTTTATTACGAATTATACCTACCACTATTTTAGGAAGGGTACTTTTGTGATGGTGTTTCTAAACGTCATGTATTTTCTCGAATAATTTCATAAATCGGAATAACTCCAAAAAAAATTACTTAACATGTGACATTTCTGTTCACTAAAGTGTATTTTCAATACTTGTTTGAAACAAGTAGGAAAAGCAGGTCTGCAAAATAACCATTTCAAGTAATAACCCTGAACAAGATGCAATTTTGAATAAATGTCACACGAGTCACAATGAAATGGCTGAAATATCTTTAATATGTTATAATATATTTTTCATATTCCAAAATGAATCGACAGAATAAAGTTTAAAGTTCACCTGATATCATTTCTTCTTGAAAGGGAAAGATTTTCTCGATGAGTCCTCCAACACCAGTTTTATAAAGGGCAACTTTTAGCTTGTCACATTGACCAACTTTCGTACGATTTCTCCACTTTATCAACACTTCCATCAAAGCCATCTGATAATCATGGTCGTTCTGTGCTAAGATGGTTTTCCCCACATTATAACCGATGTCCAGAGAGACGCACATTTTCAGGTATTTCTGGTGAGGAAGAATGTGGGAGAGTTTCAGAAATTGCGTCTCATTTACAAGCTGCTCCGATCTTGATCTGAATAAACAAAATTATAAAAGTAAAATATGACAGATTCAGCGTTTAATATTAGTCATGCAAACTTTGGTTTAGTGCCATATGCTTCATTCAGCATAATCTAAAATTGAACAAAAAACGAAACTTGGACTGCACCAAAAATTCTCTGGCCAGTGGACGTATTTTACAATACAATTTTCGAAATGGGGAGCAGGGATTGGTTAAGTTTTAAAGGACTCATCCGGGCTTGAATTTGCATTATAAGAAAAATAAAGTAAAATAAAAAAAGCACAACACTGAAAATTTCATCAAAATCGATAAGAAATAGCAAAGTTATGAATTTTCTTAGGTTTTGAATTTTTTAGGAAACATTTCTTCAAATTGGCAAACTGATGATGTCTCAGTCCCCCTACTTTCTTTGTATTTTATTGTATGAAATACCAATTATCAAGATTTTCTGCCCCAAGGACATAAAAACACGGATTAATCCTTGTGGAATGTTCAAGGTCACAAGTACTTTTACTTATTTCAGTATGAGGGACAGATTTTCTGCATACGCAATATAAACCCCTCCCAAAAAGTTTCGCAAGTTGACTTTGGGCCATGATAACTTTTCCGGTACGCTTTAGTTATTCCTGATATTCATACCATTTGAAAGATAATTTATTCCCCTTTTTTATTGATATTCCTATTTGTTATTGATTTGTCATGCTTCAATGCACAGAATATCAGAATATGGAGATATGTAAAAAGTCAAATGTTGGCAAAATGCATTCATAAAAGTGAAGTTCCGCCTACGCGACTTTAGGCCCTGATAACTTTTGGGTAATATTTTAATTTTTATTGAATTTTTATACCATTGTCAATAAATTGATTCCTCTGTTTAACGACACCCTAATTGGTAACGAGAGTGTTGTACTTGCATGCACAGAACACCTGAATGTTAGGACAAGTCAGTAGTTAAACATGTTCCAAATTGAATGCCTATTGTCAGTATTACTGTCTGTTGCCAGCAATAACAAAGCATTTCGCTATTTTTCACTTTTTACTTTGCATTATATTCATGAGTTATGTGCATTGAAACATGATGTTACTATTGCAATTAGGGGCATCGATAAAAGAAGAATAAATGAATTTTTTAATGCTATGAAAATTGATAATGCTTAAAACCCACATTAAAAATGTATCAAGCTTCAAAGTTGTTGTTACAGACATTTAAACTGAAAATTATCTTTCGCTTTGCCATGTATTCAGGTGGTATTCAGGGGTTCCTGTGGACCCAAGCATGACATAACCATGACAAATTAGGCATCAATCAAAAGAGGAATAAATTAACTTGACAATGGTATAGAATTCAATAAAAATGAGAAAATCCCCAAAGTTATCAGGACCTAAAGTCAAGTTGCGGAACGTCAATGTGATCAATAAAAGTGCATTTTACAACATTTGACTTTTTACTTTTCTCCATATTTTGAGTATTTATGTGCATTGAAGCATGACAAAACCATTACAAATAGGATATCAATAGAAAGGGGAATAAATTATCTTTCCAATGGTATGAATATCAGGAATAACTAAAGCGTACCTGAAAAGTTATCGGGGCCCAAAGTCCACTTGCGAAACTTTTTGGGAGGGTGTTATAAAAAAATGAGATAAATAGGATTTCATATAATAAAATACACAAGAAGTAGGGGGACTGTGACATCATCAGTTTGCTCATTTGAATATTCAAATATTCA
The DNA here is from genome assembly GCA_940671915.1 of Paracentrotus lividus. Taxonomy (NCBI): domain Eukaryota; kingdom Metazoa; phylum Echinodermata; class Echinoidea; order Camarodonta; family Echinidae; genus Paracentrotus; species Paracentrotus lividus. Next base: position 11,318 of record CALNVZ010002533.1, read on the forward strand.
ATGAGACAATGAGACAATTGCCAAGAACTGTTTTACAAAAAAAAAATCAAGACCTAAAAAAATGCATAACTTTTTATTTTTCATCCGATTTTGATGAAATTTTCTGTGTTGTGCTAGATGAATTTTACTTAATTTTACAAAAACTTTTCATTTCAGCCCGGACTCCTCCTTTAAACTCTCCTTGTCTGCTTTCTACATTCGCCTACCTACTGACCAAATTTGGACCAAGCTTCGTATCAAGTCACATCTATCGAATAATGACCATTATGATATGAAACGTTCAAAATCCGTTTTGTATATAACCCCTCCCAAAAAGTTTCGCAAGTGGACTTTGGGCCATGATAACTTTTTCCGGTACGCTTTAGTTAATTCCTGAATATTCATACATTTGAAAGATAATTTATTCCTTTTTTATTGATATCCTATTTGTAAATGATTTTGTGACATACATCAAGTTTGCTCATTTGAATATATTAAATATTCAAATGAGACAATGAGACAATTGCCAGAACTGTTTTACAAAAAAAAAATCAAGACCTAAAAAAATGCATAACTTTGTTTATTTTTCATCCGATTTTGATGAAATTTTCTGTGTTGTGCTAGATGAATTTTACTTAATATTTACAAAACTTTTTCATTTCAGCCCGGACTCTCCTTTAAAACTCTCCTTGTCTGCTTTCTACATTCGCCTACCTACTGACCAAATTTGGACCAAAGCTTCGTTATCAAGTCACATCTATCGAATAATGACCATTATGATATTAAACGTTCAAAATCCGTTTGTATATAAACCCCTCCAAAAGTTTCGCAAGTGGACTTTGGCCATGAAACTTTTCCGGTACGCTTTAGTTATTGCCTGATATTCATAACCGATTTGAAAAGATAAATTATTCCCCTTTTTTATTGATATCCTATTTGTAATGATTTTGTCATGCTTCAATGCACAGAATATCAGAATATGGAGATATGTAAAAAAGTCAAATGTTGCAAAATGCATTCATCAAAGTGAAGTTCCGCTACTCGACTTTAGGCCCTGATAACTTTTGGGTATATTTTTATTTATTGAATTTATACCCTTGTCACAGTAAAATTGATTCCTCTTTTTAACGACACCCTAATTGTAACGAGAGTGTTGTACTTGCATGCACAGAACACCTGAATGTTAGGACAAGTCAGTAGTTAAATGTTCCAAATTGAATGCCCTATTGTCAGTATTACTGTCTGTTGCCAGCAATAACAAAGCATTTCGCTATTTTTTCACTTTTTACTTTGCATTATATTTCATGAGTTATGTGCATTGAAACATGATGTTTACTATTGCAATTAGGGCATCGATAAAAAGAGAATAAATGAATTTTTTAATGCTATGAAAATTGATAATGCTTAAAACCCACATTAAAATGTATCAAGCTTCAAAAGTTGTGTTACAGACATTTAAACTGAAAATTATCTTTCGCTTTGCCATGTATTCAGGTGGTATTCAGGGTTCCTGTGGACCCAAGCATGACATAACCATGACAAATAAGGCATCAAAATCAAAAGAGGAATAAATTAACTTGACAATGGTATAGAATTCAATAAAATGAGAAAATATCCCCAAAGTTATCAGGACCTAAAGTCAAGTGTGCGAACGTCAATGTGATCAATAAAAGTGCATTTTACAACATTTGACTTTTTACTTTTCTCCATATTTTTGATATCATGTGCATTGAAGCATGACAAAACCATTACAAATAGGATATCAATAGAAAGGGGAATAAATTATCTTTCCAATGGTATGAATATCAGGAATAACTAAAGCGTACCTGAAAAGTATCGGGGCCCAAGTCCACTTGCGAAACTTTTGGAGGGGTTTATAAAAAAATGTAGATAAATAGGATTTCATATATAAAAATACACAAGAAGTAGGGGGACTGTGACATCATCAGTTTGCTCATTTGAATATTCAAATATTCAAATGAGACAATGAGACAATTGCCAAGAACTGTTTTACAAAAAAAAAATCAAGACCTAAAAAAATGCATAACTTTGTTATTTTTCCATCCGATTTTGATGAAATTTTCTTGTTGTGCTAGAGAATTTTACTTAATTTTACAAAACTTTTTCATTTCAGCCGCGACTCCTCCTTTAAACTCTCCCTTGTCTGCTTTCTACATTCGCCTACCTACTGACCAAATTTGGACCAAGCTTCGTATCAAGTCACATCTATCGAATAATGACCATTATGATAATTAAACGTTCAAAATCCGTTTGTATATAAAACCCCTCCCAAAAGTTTCGCAAGTGGACTTTGGGCCATTGATAACTTTTCCGGTACGCTTTAGTTATTCCTGATATTCATACCATTTGAAAGATAATTTATTCCCCTTTTTTATTGATATCCTATTTGTAATGATTTTGTCATGCTTCAATGCACAGAATATCAGAATATGGAGATATGTAAAAAGTCAAATGTTGCCAAAATGCATTCATCAAAGTGAAGTTCCGCTACTCGACTTTAGGCCCTGATAACTTTTGGGGTATATTTTAATTTTTATTGAATTTTATAACCATTGTCAAGTAAATTGATTCCTCTTTTTAACGACACCCTAATTGTAACGAGAGTGTTGTACTTGCATGCACAGAACACCTGAATGTTAGACAAGTCAGTAGTTAAATGTTTCCAAATTGAATGCCTATTGTCAGTATTACTGTCTGTTGCCAGCAATAACAAAGCATTTTCGCTATTTTCACTTTTTACTTTGCATTATATTCATGAGTTATGTGCATTGAAACATTGATGTTACTATTGCAATTAGGGCATCGATAAAAAGAAGAATAAATGAATTTTTTAATGCTATGAAAATTGATAATGCTTAAAACCCACATTAAAATGTACAAGCTTCAAAGTTGTGTTACAGACATTTAAACTGAAAATTATCTTTCGCTTTTGCATGCTATTCAGGTGGATATTCAGGGGTGCCTGTGGACCCAAAGCATGACATAACCATGACAAATAGGCATCAATCAAAAGAGGAATAAATTAACTTGACAATGTATAGAATTCAATAAAAATGAGAAAATATCCCCAAAGTTATCAGGACCTAAAGTCACGTTGCGCGAACGTCAATGTGATCCATAAAGTGCATTTTTACAACATTTGACTTTTACTTTTCTCCATATTTTGATATTATGTGCATTGAAGCATGAACAAAACCATTACAAATAGGATATCAATAGAAAGGGGAATAAATTATCTTTCCAATGGTATGAATATCAGGAATAACTTAAAGCGTACCTGAAAGTTATCGTGGCCCAAAGTCCACTTGCGAAACTTTTTGGGAGGGGTTTAAAAAAAATGAGATAAATAGGATTTCATATAATAAAAATACACAGAAGTAGGGGACATGTGACATCATCAGTTTGCTCATTTGAATATTCAAATATTCAAATGAGACAATGAGACAATTGCAAGAACTGTTTTACAAAAAAAAAATCAAGACCTAAAAAAATGCATAACTTTTTTATTTTCTTCATCCGATTTTGATGAAATTTCTGTGTTGTGCTAGCATGAATTTTACTTAATTTTACAAAACTTTTTCATTTCAGCCCGGACTCCTCCTTTAAACTCTCCTTGTCTGCTTTCTACATTCGCCTATCTACTGACCAAATTTGGACCAAGCTTTGTATCAAGTCACATCTATCGAATAATGACCATTATGATATTAAACGTTCAAAATCCGTTTGTATCATATGACAAAATAATTTTGGAACTCGGATGTAAACCGGATAAGCTGAACTAACTAGTTAATTCTATTTTGCCATGAAAACGTTACTTATCAAGACATTAAATAAAAACAAATCTTTAGAATGCCTAAATTTGTTCAAAATCTTAAATGAAAAGAAAATCCTTTACTACAAATTATCAGAAGCGTATATTTTTCTACTAAATAAACACGTCAATGTACTTTTCTGATAAAAGAAGAAAACTTACCTTGTCACTCCGTCCGTAATTGTCGCAATAGTTCGTGTGGTAAATGACGAATCCCGGATACTTAAGTCATCTAAGGAAAGAATTACGATGATATAATTAGATAATAAAGTGTTGGTAATTGACGAGATATAACCCAAATATAGTAAGTCAATCTTGTCTTTAAAGAATCAATTATGAAAGTTACTTTTATGTAATGCTTTGATTTTCTTTAAAGTTTCTATACCATGGAAACCATGGATGCAAAAAAAAAAAAAAAAAAAAAAATGTTCTATGACGAAGGTTCATAGAGTAAATTAGGGTAAGCGGGACTCTTAAGCATTTACATAAGTAGGGGAGACCGGGGTGAGCTGGGACGCCGGAGAAGTGGGACACCTCCTATACATCTAGAAAATGTTTCAACCAAACAGCTTACTAGTCTTATCCCCTGATAGGCATTTGGTATCAGAGTAAAAGCACATGGAAACAACAGCGCAAGAACTCCGCTGGTAAGTATGATTTTGAAAAGAAAAAAAAAATAACACCTTTTTTTCAAATTCTTTTGCAGTCAGTGTGAAGTACTTTTTGAATTCATTTTATAGCTTTAGCAGACACTAAGCATGCTGTTTCTAGGCCTTGTATTCAAAGTTTTTGAAAAAATGTGCACATTTGTAAAGTTAGCCGCCATTTTGATTGTTTATGTGTGTTGTGGTAAACTGGGACATCACTGTCCCACTTCTCCCTTTACTGCAATATGATTTACATTAAAAGACGTCTTTGCATACATGCATATGTCGATTCTAAATGTCGCAGGAGTCACATTGGAATGGCTGAGGCATCTTTTATTCGTTATCATGTATTTTTATGTGCCGATTAATCGATAGAATAAAATTTAAAGTTCACCTGATGTCATTTTTTGGTGAGTAGGAAAGATTTGCTCAATAAGTCCTTCAACACCAGTTTTATAAAGGGCAACTTTTAGCTTGTCACATTGATCAACTTTCGTACGATTTTTCCACTTTATCAGCACTAACATCAAAGCCATCTGATAATCATGGTTGGTCTGTGCTAAGATGGTTTTCCCAAAATCATAACCGATGTCCAGAGAGACGCACATGTTCAGGTATTTCTGGTGAGGAAGAATGTGGGAGAGTTTCAGAAATTGCGTCTCATTTACAAGCTGCTCCGATCTTGATCTGAATAAACAAAATTATAAAAGTAAAATATGACAGATTCAGCGTTTAATATTAGTCATGCAAACTTTGGTGTAGTGCCATATGCTTCATTCAGCATAATCTAAAATTGAACAAAAAACGAAACTTGGACTGCACCAAAAATTCTCTGGCCAGTGGACGTATTTTACAATACAATTTTCGAAATGGGGAGCAGGGATTGGTTAAGTTTTAAAGGACTCGTCCGGGCTTGAGTTTGCATTATAAGAAAAATAAAGTAAAATAAAAAAAGCACAACACTGAAAATTTCATCAAAATCGGATAAGAAATAGCAAAGTTATGAGAGGAGAGTAGAAGATAGTTTTCATTTCGCGATCATCGAGATAATTGTCAGAGGCATCGGTCTGTGCAGTGGGAGGAGACCTTCGAGATACGACGAGCGACGGAGTGACAAACACAGTAAAGTGTTTCTTATCTTGTCAATAGTACTAGTTCTAATATATATGTATCTATTGCGACTCGTATATATGGTCATGTGGTATATTAGATATGAGTATAAGAAAAATAACGCTTTGATTATGATCATTTGGTGATAGTGAGTATTAAGGATTTTCTTTTCACTAAAAGTTAGAATTTTTAGATAAGAGTAAAAATTTATGGCATTCTGAGCAAACAACACTGGCCAACTGATAATTTATTTTTATCAAATTTAGATGTCTTTGAGAGTATATAAGTATATCGAAGTCTTTACTATAGTGATTAAATTAGGAATTTAGACTACTAGTTAGTCAGCTTAACTTCGGCTGGTTTGTCCTTCCGCACATGAGAGAAGCGCAAAGCACTGTAAAGAAATGAGGCATGAGCTGTTCATAAATACGATAAGAATTTTAATACATACCACAGATAGTATCCAATTATATTATGTCATAGTAGTAACATCAAACGGATTTTCGAAAGCACCTGTGATTATTAAATATCATAATGGTCACTTGTGCCCGTATTCACACTGAAAAGGGGTAGATACATCTGATACGCAAAAGAGCTGCTGCTTTATGACCTCTTGAATTAATCAGTTATTCTGTTCGAGGCAGCTGATATCAAGGGTAGTGAAGAAGCGGAATGATATGATGGAAGACTAGAGCCAATAGAAGGAAAGTTTGTCATATTCAATGGCTAAGAGATGTGAAGTCCGTGGACTGAAATGAAAAAGTTTTGTAAATATTATGCATATAGAATCATCACAGATCTCATAGCATCTGACAACATTAATCTTTCGAAAACTATTATTCTATGTTTTCACAAAATCGGAGTATCACAATAACAAGTCAAAGTTTAATAGCCATATTTGTTGTTATTTTAGTCGTCTTCGAGTATTGGGCTTTTGTTTATCATTGTTATTGGAATTCTGAGATAACTAAGTACTTTTGGCAGAATTATTTTGTCTTTTGTCGGTTCTTATTGTATAGATAGTGAATAGATACAAATTATGAGGTGCACAACCTGATGATAGTCTACGGGCTGCGTTCCCGCAAGGCAGAAGTCTTCTATTGTGAGGATGTATATCTATGCCATCATGTAATAGGACACATTCGTGTTCATCTATTCTGCCATTTTTTCATATATGCGGCCATATCATGCATGGAGAGAATCAGTTCATGAATGTACTTGAGTAAACTTAAGTAATGAAAAGTACTATAGAGTGAACGAACTCGGTAACGTTGAAGGCATCTCCGGTCTTTAAAGGAGCAATACCGTAGTATTTCTATATAGTCTCTTGGGTGTTTAAATAGCAGAAAACGATATCCTTAAATTGGGTTTTCATACAAAAAATACAAAAGAAAGTAAGGGGGACTGAAGACAATCAATCAGTTTTACCAATATTGAAGAAATGTTTCACTAAAAAATTCAAAACCATAAGAAATTCA
>CALNVZ010002533.1:18388-36984 GCA_940671915.1 Paracentrotus lividus
CATAAGTAGGGGAGACCGGGGTGAGCTGGGACGCCGGAGAAGTGGGACACCTCCTATACATCTAGAAAATGTTTCAACCAAACAGCTTACTAGTCTTATCCCCTGATAGGCATTTAGTATCAGAGTAAAAGCACATGGAAACAACAGCGCAAGAACTCCGCTGGTAAGTATGATTTTGAAAAGAAAAAAAAATATCATTTTTTTTCAAATTCTTTTGCAGTCAGTGTGAAGTACTTTTTGAATTCATTCTATAGCTTTAGTAGACACTAAGCATGCTGTTTCTAGGCCTTGTATTCAAAGTTTTTGAAAAAATGTGCACATTTGTAAAGTTAGCCGCCATTTTGATTGTTTATGTGTGTTGTGGTAAACTGGGACATCACTGTCCCACTTCTCCCTTTACTGCAATATGATTTACATTAAAAGACGTCTTTGCATACATGCATATGTCGATTCTAAATGTCGCAGGAGTCACATTGGAATGGCTGAGGCATCCTTTATTCGTTATCATGTATTTTTATGTGCCGAAATCGATAGAATAAAATTTAAAGTTCACCTGATGTCATTTCTTGGTGAGTAGGAAAGATTTGCTCAATAAGTCCTTCAACACCAGTTTTATAAAGGGCAACTTTTAGCTTGTCACATTGACCAACTTTCGTACGATTTCTCCACTTCATCAGCACTTCAATCAGAGCCATCTCAAAATTTTGGTCGTTCTGTGCCAATATGGTTTTCCCCACATCATAACCGATGTCCAGAGAGACGCACATGTTCAGGTATTTTTGGTGAGGAAGAATGTGGGAGAGTTTCAGAAATTGCCTCTCATTTACAAGCTGGTCCGATCTTGATCTGAATAGACAAAATTATAAAAGTAAAATATGACAGATTCAGCGTTTAATATTAGTAATGCAAACTTTGGTTTAGTGCCATGCTTCATTCAACATAATCTAAAATTGAAAAAAAAAACACGAAAGTTGGACTGCACCAAAAATTGTGGGGCCAGTGGAAGTATTTACAACATAATTTTCGAAATGGGGAGCAGGGATTGGTTAAGCTTTAAACTTTCCTTGTCTGCTCTCTACATTCGCCTGCCTACTGACTCAATTTGGGCCAAGCATCGAATCAAATCACATCTATTGGATAATGACCATTATGATATTAAACGCTCAAAATTCGTTTGTATCATATTATGTCTGACAAAATAGTTCCGGAACTCGGATTTAAACCGAATAAGCTAAACTAACTAGTTAATTCTATTTGTCATGAAAACGTTACTTAATTATCAAGACATTAAATAAAAAAAATCTTTTGAATGCCTAAATTTGTTCAAAATCATAAATGAAAAGAAAATCCTTTACTACAAAATATTAGAAGCGTATATTGTTGTACTAATTAAACACGTCAATGTACTGTTCTGATAAAAGAAGAAAACTTACCTTGTCGCTCCGTGCTTAATTGTCGCAATAGTTGGTGTGGTAAATGACGAATCCTGGATACTTAAGTCATCTAAGGAAAGAATTACGATGATATAATTATGATACAGTAAAGTGTTGGTAATTGACAAGATATAACCCAAAGATAGATAGTCTATCTTTTCTTGAAAGATTCAATTATGAAAGTTATTTTTATGTAATGCTTTGAGTTTCTTTAAAGTTTCTATACCGTGCATCCCCTCAAAAAACCATACACTTTGGAAATGGCCGAGAAAAAAAAAACATAGTCCTATGACGAAAGGTTCATGGGGTGAATTGGGTAGGAGGGACACTTACGCATTTACGTATTAAGTAGGGGAGACCAGGGTGAGCTGGGACGCCGGAGAAGTGGGACACCTCCTATATAGGCCTATCTAGAAAAGTTTTTAACCAAACAGCTTACTGGTCTTATCCCCTGATAGGCATTTGTTATCAGAGTAAAAGCACATGGAAGCAACAGCGCAAGAACTCCGCTGGTAAGTATAATTTTGAAAAGAAAAAAAAATAACACCTTTTTAAAATTCTTTTGCAGTCAGTGTGAAGTACTTTTTGAATTCATTCTTATAGCTTTAGCAGACACTAAGCATGCTGTTTCTAGGCCTTGTTAGTCCTAATAATTTGGATTCAAAGGTTTTGCAAAAATGTGCACATTTGTAAAGTTAGCCACCATTTTGATTTTTTGTGTGTGTTGTGGTAAACTGGGACATCACTGTCTCACTTCTCCCTTTACTGTAATATGATTTACATTAGAAGACGCATATGTCGATTCTAAACATTTGTTTCAAGTTTCTAATCGCGAATAACAAGCTGTCGTGGATGACTGATTCATGATTACGTCAAAGTAAGGGCATTCAATAACGTGACATTTATTAATAGGCATTAAACTTCCTAGTTATGCGAATAATTTATGAAGTATAATTAGAATTCTATTTGATAATACTCGTACAAGTCTTCAGAGGTTAGCATATCCCAGGTGTTCAGGCAGACATCTCACAAAGGAATTTCAAAATAGTTCAAAATTCAAATGAGGTACAGACCCAATTCCTTATAAAAGGCCCGTGTTTCGAGCGTTATTAGCTAGGGTGTTTTCGGTGGACTACGGAGGACCTTATCTAGAACGTTAGCATGGCGAAGAGCTATATTTTCAAAAGAGCTCAAAACCCCAAACCCTGCATACTGATAGTACGGCGAAAAGAGGGCATGAAACTGGTATTTGCTTGAAACAACTGGGAAAGCGTTTAAATTTCGAGAAACCGTGTGCAAAATCGAGCGTTTCCCATAGTTACCGGTGTAAGGTCTCCCGTACTCAATTCTATTACATAATACTCGTACAAGTCTTCAAAGGTTAGCATATCTCAGGTGTTCAGGCAGTGTAATCACACAAAGGAATTTCAAAGTAATTCAAAATTCAAATGAGGTACAGACCCAATCCCTTATCAAAAGCCCGTGTTTCGAGCGTTATTCATCTTTTCTTTGTGTGTACTGGCAGTGACACAGACGTATTTAGTTCTACCTAGTTATTTCTATACCATCTCCGTTATGACGAGTTCTATATAGAGAAGAAGCGATGCCGCCTGTTATCCCTGCCGGGGAACTGGACCAGAGCCTTACACCTAAGGCGGTTTAAATGCAGCGGCTGACCGAGACGATGTCAAGATATAATTATATCGACAAACCATCATTTACTGATGGTCATGAGGGCAGACATGCGCTGCATGCTGCTGACGACGATGATGATATTCTCAGCATTTTAGCTGAGTATAACGACATGGATGACATGTCGGCCGGGATTTCTACCCCGGCTCATCATGACGATCTTATGGATGTAATAACATCATTCAATTTAAATGATGACGTAAAAATTATACGACAACACCACAGCGGACTTCGGTCCTGTGAAGTTCGACAAGCTTGCTGATAAACGGATGAAATCCGTTAATTAATCTCCCTCCTAAAAAGGAGCGTTTGGATAAAATAGCTAGTCGCTATAACATTAAACCCCAGTGGTGCCTGATATCTTGGGTATTCTACCCAATAAGGCTCCTTTAATCAATGCAAACAATCAGAAGTTACAACAACATGTTGTTAAAGGCCTCCTTTTATAAGGCGAAATTCTTCGGGAGCTGTATTCTGCATCAATTGAACAGAGGGAGGTGGATGTACAGCGAATCAAAGAATTATCTCTTTGACGACCTTGCCTTAATTGTGCGGCCATGCTTCTATCAGGATAGCCGAACTGTCTTGAACCCCATATATAGGGGTTTGCGTAGCCGCAACACGCCACTCGACCAGAGCATGTTTGGTTGCGACCTAAAAGCGACCTTGAAGAACGTGGCAGAGATATAATAATGTTGGCCAGAGAATAGGTCTCGCCGACTAAACCATCGTCAAGGGAAAGCTCCCCGTCGCTCTCTTCAGCAGAAGCCAAAGCGTTCTGATCAGGGTTATGATACCCCCTGTTCTGATCTCTCTTATATAATCGTGGTCGCGACTTCAAGTCGCAGAGACCACCTCAGTGATGGAACCACTCATCTCGAGCTCCATCCACGTCGACGCGCCCACCCTCATCTCCACCCCATGCGACTTAGAATCGTCGCCAGCTTCCACCCAGTAGCGGACGCAGCCTGATTTCATACAATGAAAGTGCCGGGCCCATGCGTAAACATAATAGAGCAGCTTTTGTCCCCAGACAATTGGGCCTGAGAAATGTATTCAATTCGGATATCTCGAATCCGCGCCAGTCTACCCTTCACTATCTACCAGACAAAAATCTGGTGAAATACGAATATTTAAAAATGGAACATTTTAAGTTTGTCAGTTGATGGCTAAAAGATGCTTATTTTTCAGTTCCAAACCTGCGTTGCATGCACAATGCACGCACTGATAGCTGTGTTTCTGTAGCCTAAGGATATGGGGAAAACTTCCTGCACGTCGTACAGGCAACGTGCCTGCATGATTATACGCTGCACGAATTTTCTACGATATAAGTATACGGCGAGTTGTGACCGCCGCATTTCCTTTCATTCCACTGGCGAAAGAAACTTTTATAGTTTTCAATGCCTTCCTTTTTGGATTAACTTCAGCTCCTCGGGTATTCACGAAAATTATATGAAACCCATAATATTGTTTCAACATGAGCGAAAGTTATCAGAGCGATTTATTTAGATGACATTTTGATTTTCGCTGGAACTAGACGAGAAAGCAAAGAAAATGCATCATTTGTGTTGAATTTGCTACACCTTTTGTGTTTGCAATCAATTACATCAAATCAGGTTTGGAAGCACAAACGTGAATAACCTTTTGGGATTTATTATTAACTCAACACAAATGACTATATCATTCTTCCACCTGAAAAGGTGAAGAAATTGAAATCGCTTGGGAATGCGATATTGATTGCTGGGCCAAGTAAAATTCCGTAATTTTGCAAAGTTAATAGGCCTCATAGTTTCGTCCTTTGATGCCTCCCCACGGGGTAAATCGCATTTTCACGTTCTTGAATTCACGAATACGAAAACCTTGTTAAAATCAAATGGAAATGTTGATGCTTGTTTTTCGTTACACTCTTTGGTGCGTAAAGAAATTGAATGGTGGCTTTCAATAATATTGTTTCAATGGAATTCAAGACTGCTTTTCACCCCTCCTATTGGCATTGCAATATCGACCAATGCAAGTAAATCTGGGGTGTCGTTTCTGAGATAGATAATTCATACTCCCAAGGCACCTGGTCCTTAAAGGAGAAGGATTTACATATCAATGAACTTGAAATACTCGCAATATACGCAATGCCTTTTTGTCAATATGTGGCACATGATTATGTAAACATACATATCCATGTTAAATGGGATAACAGTTATATATATATTTCATATACATCAATAAGTTAGGTGGAAATGTGCCAGACTTAACGCTATCTCAGCAAATAATTGGTCATGGTGTTTTGGATCAAATAATCAGTATCCCATATCACTGGTGCCTATAATCACAATTGATCTATGTAAATGTAAATAAAGAATTGCCTTTTCTTTCTCCTGGAAAGATATCTTTCCTTATATGATTCGTCCCTTTTGTATCATTTCCTAAGTTTTGAACAAGATTTGAGCAGACCAGACGAAATGGGCCATTCTCATTGTCCCAATTTGGAAAGCACAACCCTGGTTTCCAGTGCTGCTCGACCAACTAGCTGCCCCTCCTATTCTTCCGGAGGGCGTCATCGTGCCTCAACCTCGACCGTTTCCGAAGCTTCATCTAACCATTATGTTATCTCCGCTAACAATGAGATTCGACGGGCATTTCAAAACACGCAGCCGATCTCATTGCAATGTCATGACAACCAGGTACAAGCAAACAGTATGAGCCAGCCTGGCAAAAATGACACTGTTGGTGTATACTGAACAATTGGTACATTTTTACAAGCCGTCTATACATGCTATATGTAACATTTTGACTTTTCTTGGTCATCAACATTCCTTGGGGAAATCATATTCAACATTGAATTCATACCGATCAGCACTTCTTTCTATATATTTCCTAGTATTGATGGTTTTTTCCGTTTGGAAGCACCCGTTATAACCGTTCGCCTCTTGACAGGAGTCTTGACCTGGGTATAGCGGTACCTGGAATTTATCTTCTGTCTTGGGTTAAAAATAATAATAATAATAGTTGCGATTTATATATCGCCTAATATATGAAACAATTTCATCTCTAAGCGCTTTACAATTATTATTACCCCGATCATTGGATGCTTGTAAGTCTTTCTGGCACCGGTCCAATCCCAAAGGGATCATTTGGGTTTCCTTTCTTCACTTCCAAATAACAGGGAGTTATCTTCATTTAGTTTGAGCCCAAAGTGGGCTTTAACAGCCCTCGTTTCTGCTCAACGTACGCAGACGTTAATGTAATACATTTTTTTTGCACTTATCTAAGAACTGTGCTATTGTCAATGTTTTAAAGACTACCACGCCAAAGAAAGGTATTGGCAAACAAGATGTAAAATTGGCATCGTATTATGCGAACCAAAAGGTTTGTGTTATGTCGACATAAAAGAGTATCTTATTCGTACCGAACATCTAAGGAGTGTAAGTCATGAAACTAAACTTTTTCTTTACTCCCAAAAACTCCATCAATCAGTTATTACATAACAATACACTTGCACGATGGATGAAATCCGTGTTTTCTGCATTGGGCATCGATACCAATATTTTCTCTGCCCATAGTTTCCTTTAGTGGTTCAATATGATCAACTTCTTCCGCCTTTTGCACAAGGCGTGACCCTCAGGGAGATCAAGAAAACGGTGAACTGGTCTAATGGTAAGACCTTTTCAGAATTATACTTAGAACCAAGCGATAATATTCCATCGGACTTAAGGTTCTTAATAGCACGTCTTAGTACGAATTGCTTGATACATGTTGAAAAATATGACAATTTAATTCGTTTGACGAACAGAAATTGTGATTTATGTCAGGAAGGCTATCCTGTTATCAATTGCTTTTCAGTAAAAAAAAAATTAATTAATTAAAAAAAAAAAAAAAAAAATCTGTTTTTTGGACATGATTGTTACAAGACTTGAAACATGAATAAATAGTTTCGTGAAATTAAATTTGATCGAATACGTAATACGTGATCATTTATAAGATATGTCATCTTCTTTGGGTTTTTGCTTTGAAGATGCTAACCTCTGAAGACTTGTACGAGTATTATGTAATAGAATTCCTAAATTATGCGAATAATTTATGAAGTATAATTAGAATTCTATTTAATAATAAGAAGTACAAGTCGAAGAGGTCCCTCCCATTCTTTGGGTGAGTAATCATTACTTTTCCCCTCCCTTTTCCATAGAAGATGACATTAATATTGTCTATATCTCTAATACTGAAAACAACTGCTCAGACCGTGTCCTGATGATTGATTGAATGCTTTGTTATAGTTATACAAAGTTGGACATTCAGGTTGCTGTTGTGATTGTGTAGTGATTATAATGTATGATCATGATGAAAAGGTATTTTAGACATAATAACTTGTTGTATGCTTGGGAAGGTTTATGGAAGTTTTTGCGAGTTTGATGAATCCTCTTGCTTCCTCTGATTTGACTTATGTTTTTTGACCTTCCACTTTGAATGATGAATAACGCTCGAAACACGGGCCTTTTATAAGGGATTGGGTCTGTACCTCATTTGAATTTTGAATTACTTTAAAATTCCTTTGTGTGATTACACTGCCTGAACACCTGGGATATGCTAACCTCTTCGTCTTGTACTTCTTATTATTAAATAGAATTCTAATTATACTTCATAAATTCGCATAATTTAGGAAATCTACTAAGTTAACTTGAGGTGGAATTACGTTCTCGTTAAATCTAGAACGTTAATCTGGGTGGACTTACAGGAATGTAAACATTCCCACGTGTGGTTTGTCGATGTCGCCAACTCGTGCACCCAGGCCAGCGCTTTTCACTTGATTCATGTATGCTTTATAAGTTACAAGTAACATAGATTTTACGAGATCACAGGGCCGGCGGAGACGGGGGGGGGGGGGGGGGGGGGGCTGGGCCCCCCCCCCCACATTTTTGCCAGAAATTTTAATATTTTCTAAGGGAAAAAAGGGGGAAAAGGGAAAAGAAAGAAAAAGAAGAACGGGAAGGAGAGGCAAAATGTGTTTAAAATACATTACCTTCGGGTTCATTAGAAGCCAATTTTTTTTTTCTGCTCGCGCATTGCGCTGGCAAGGTTCTCTCAATAAGGCACATTGACTTATCCCTAATGTCCCATATTAGTAAAGTTATGTAAATTTTTCTACTCGCACTTGGCCCTCGCAATTTATTTTTGTTAAAATTGAGGTGATCTTGACCTATAGAAAAATTCAAACAATAAGACTGAAAATGTACGTAAAATATATGGTGTCATAAGCCAAAATTTTCAGCTCGCGCTTAGCGCTCGCAAATTCCTCTCAGGGAAGTGATGGATGTCAATCAAATTTCAAAATCTAGAATACACTACCTTCAGTTAATTATAAGTCAAATTTTTTTCGGCTCGCGCTCGCAAACTTTTCTTTAAAAAGCTCATTGACTGATCCCTGGCGTCCCAAAAAAGTAATGTTATGTAAAATTTGCGTCATTATAAGCCAAAATTTTCAGCTCGCGCTTCGCGGTCGCAGATGCCTCTCAGAAAGACTAATTCCTGACGTCGCAAAGTGAAGTGATGGATATCAATTTTCAAAATTTTAAAAATCTAGAATACACTACCTTCAGTTAATTATAAGTAAAAATGTTCGGCTCGCGCTCGCAAATTTTTAAGTCAAGTAGATAATTTCATTAAATCATGCCAGCGCGAAGCGCGATCTGGAAATAGTTGATATATCAACCTGAAAATAGTGCATTTTAAGCGTTTGTTGGTGCTATGCTCATAAAAAGGACACTTCTCAGTAAATAATAATGTGAGCGGCAAAGCGCGGGCGGAAATTTTTTATATATTGACCACAAAGCTTTACATTTTGAGCGCTATGTGCTCAAAAAGAGGATATCTCATCAGACAGATAAGACAAAGTAATCCGAGTGCAGAGTGAGAGCTGAAATATTTTAAGCACTTCTTTTAATCCTCATATGAACATGATTTAATCAGGTAATGTGATGGGCGAACAGCGATCGAAAAACTTTTGATATGGTTACCTGGCTTTATTTTCTTCTTTATTTTGTCCTACTGTTTTCACTTTTAATCTTCCTATTTCTCCTCTCCTTACTTTTTCCTTCTTTTTCTCCTATTTTTTTCCTCTTTTCCCTTTTTTCTTTTATTTTTGCACCGCCAATAGAGGGGGGCGGCTGCTTTTGTCAAGAGAAAAATGAAATATGAGCATTTCAAAATAAATTATAAGCAGAAGGGGGGGGGGGTCAAAAATAGTGAAGTCCCCCCTAGAAACACCGGGAGCGCAATTGCTGATCCCCAATCAAGATAGTAAGGACCCCTTGTTCTTATCAAAAAAGAAATTATTATTAAAATGTGCGAGCGCGCAGCGCGAGCTAAAAATTTTGTCAATAGAGCCCTGAAATATCAGCGTTTTATTAAAAAATATGGGGGGAAACCCAATGATATCTCAGCCTCATTAAAATTATGGGAGGGGCTTGATGTCTCATGGCCCCCACCCCGCCAAATAATAAAAAACAAAAATAATAATAAGGTTAAAAATCTTGGGGTTATATATTATCTGAATCAAATATGATTAGATCTATATCATAAGGGAGATGGCTGATATCTTTATGGCATCAAAAATATTGGGGGGGGGGGGGCTCAATGATATCTGAGCCCCCCTAATATATTTTTTTTTTGGGGGGGGGGGCTGCGCCCCCCAAGCCCCCCCTCCCCCCGGTTCCGAAGCCTATGTATGGGATGTAAATTTTCAAATTATGTCTAGAATACACTATACCTTCGGTCCATTAAGCCAACATTTTCGGCTCGCGCTTCGCGCTCTCAAAGTTTTCTAAACAAAAAGCTACATTGAGTGATCCCTGGCGTCCCAAACAAGTAATGTTATGTAAATTTTTCTGCTCGCGTTCGCAATTTATTTTTATTAAAATGAAGGTGATCGTTATCTAGTAAAAGAATTCAAACAAAATACATAAGAGTAGAGGGGAAATGTGCGTAAAATATACTGCCTTTGCATCATTGTAAGCCAAAATTTTCACCTCGCGCTTTGCGCTCGCAAATGTGTCTCAGATGGGATGACAATTATCAAAATATGTACAAAATACACTACCTTCAGGTAATTATAAGCCAAAATTTTCGGCTCGCGCTATGCGCTCGCAAATGTGTCTCAGATGGGATGACAATTATCAAAATGTGTACAGAATACACTACCTTCAGGTAATTATAAGCCAAAATTTTCGGCTCGCGCTACGTACGCGCTCGGAAATTTCTCTAAAAATTTCATTATACTGACCCCTGACTTCACGCTTGAATATGATCTGCTCATTCACAAAGCAAAGGTGAACTTTTTCACATTTCGAACCCCCCCCCCCGTAAAAATCCTTATTATTCGGGCCTAATATGTTCGCATGAATTTTTCTAAAACTTGTGCCCCCTCACTTTTGAAAACGCTCCGCCGGCCCTGGATCAAATCTTGATTTGCGGACGATGGAGGAGGAGACAGATTTCAAGGGGTCGTTGATAAGTTATTTCACGTTCTTTTCGTATAATAGCGGTAATGTTTAGGATCAATTTAGGCATTAATTAGGATAGTATTTTATGACAGAAAACGAACGAAGTGAAATGTGGCGTGGTTGGTCGTTGAGCGAAAGTACTCCGCTGCATTTCACGTATGGTGTTGTCTATAGAACGAAAAGATAACATTGCATTGATTATGCAAATTACTGTATTGTTATGGCCATGCTGGGGCCACATGTTCTCAAAATTTCAATCCTTCGGGGGCTCGGTTGAATACTGCTCGACATTCTATGCCAGATGGTACCAAAATCAATTAAATTAAAAAAAATGAATTGTATAGTTATGGGCGTATTCTTGAGGGCCCATCGGGCAATGGTCGAAGGGGGCGCCGAGAAGATGGGGGGGGGGGGGGAGAAAGAGAAATAAAATCAAGTAAAAGAAAAGGAACGGAAAAACACAGAAAGGGAAACAAAAATGGGAGAGAGGAGAATTAAAAGAAAAGGAGAGAAAGAAAGGGGAAAGGGGTGGAGAGAAAAGGGGGAAGGCATCATCAATTCGACCTTTAACTTAGGGGAGCCAACTTGATCTTAAAAGTAGGGGGCACCAAATTAAAGTTAAACATAGGGGGACCAATAAGTTTTCAAATTTAAGGGGCGCGAATTGACCTTAAACTAAGGGTGCGCAAACTGGATCTTAAACTTAGAGGGTTCTACATTAATCTTAGCCAAAGTGACCTAAAGCATAGGGGCACCGATTCATTTTTACAACATGGAAATTTCTGTCTTCCCAAAAATGTATAGTAGAATCTCAGCCAAACATAAATCATAATGAAAAATAGACTATGGTTACCAGTTACAACCTTGTCGTTAAGGCTACAACAAAATCAGAGGGAAAACAATAATAATTAAGGGTTCATGACTGTTTTTTATTTCCTTTGTTTTGGCCATAAAGGTAGGATAAAATATTTCAATTTTTTTTACCGATCTCACTTTTTACTTCAACCCCTCCCCTAGACAAGAGATCAAAGCCTGTGACCTTAAATTTTGATTTAACGTAAAGAGCAATAACATGCCTACACTTCAAACGCTTTCGCGGGAGTAGGAAGGAGGAGGCCATGGTCAGCTTGGTAAACAAAAAAGGGGCCCCAAAATGAAAAAAAATTGCAAAAATTGTCATTGTGGGGGTTGACAAAACTTATTTCATTTATTATCCCCCGGGAATGGTTGGGGAACGTCCAAGATATGTCGTGAGTTCCGAAAAGTGAAAACGGGGACAAATAATTTTAAGAAATTAAAGCTAGAGCAAAAAAATGTTGCTGGAGCACACAAAAAATATCCAACCTTTATGAGCGACAGTGTAGATCAATTGTGCAATTATTGGCACCAGTGATATGGGATACTGATTATTTAATCCAAAACACCATGACCAAATATTTGCTGAGATAGCGTTAAGTCTGGCACATTTCCACTATGGGCGATTCTTTGAAAAGTGAACCTTTTTTGGAAAAAATAAAGTTTGTCCTTTTTGTTTTTAAGCTTCACATTCAAATAGAGCATTGTCTGAAGTTTCATGAAATGCATTTTTTATCTTAATCTTACAAATTTTTCATGCTCATTTGCATAAATTAACATGCAAAAAATTTGAATAGAAAAATGGTACGTAAAATATCATTTGTTTGACCCTGACTTGATTGTATATGCTGGTCTCCTTACTTTGATTATTGTCATTATACCCTTTCTTAACTTCACACACGTGACCCAAAAACACGAAAAGTTAACGCCCCCCGAAAACCATGGCTCTATTATTATTACATTTTTTTCTCCAAAGCTAGATATAATGTGCCTTGCATCTCACCAAATATGAAGACACGATAGCTTTTAATTTAGTTATTAATTAACTTTGAAATTGGTCACATACGTGACCCACGGGTCACGTGTGTGACCAACTATGGTCATGCCCAACTATACACAGCCCCGTTGCCGAAGGCTACGGGGCTGTACTTCCACAACCCCCATTTACAGTGAAACAACCAGCGATGATGAGCGATCAGGTGATTATACTGGTTAATATGATGAATCTAATGTTAAAATGTAGTTCAACGGCATGTATGATATTTCAAGATACGGCCGTTGTAAAACTGAATTATATAAGAGCTTTTTGACTTTCCAAAATGAATTTTCCGTTGGCCTTGTCTCTTCTCATAGTGTTGGTGCCATCGCTGCCATTCTCGATGACGTCATTTTACTGTGCGAAGACGTATTTAACTCTGTGGCGAAGACAGCGCACGCACGGAGAAATATACGTGGATGGACTCAATTTTCCTGTATTTTTCTTCATTATTAGTTGATTACTTCATGTGAAACATTTGCAGATGTCACCAATTCGAGGACAAACTTCAAAGATTTGATTCAATGTGAGTATGAATTCAAATAAGGTATTTTTGACCACGAAATTTGTGGTGATGTATAGATATTTTCAAATCTTCACCAAATATGTCTACTGGCTCGTCAGTTCCCGTCGCTTCGCGACGGGGGCTGGTCGGTTTAAGTCATGCCTTAAAAAAAAGGGACCAGGCTATTCGGCCATTCTTTGAAAAGTGAACCTTTTGGGGACAAATAATTTTTTGCTTTTTGATTTTAAGCTGCATATTCAAATAGAGCAATGTCTTAATATTTATGAACTGATGTTTTTTTCGTGATTTTTGTAATTGTTCATTCATTTGCATAAATTAACATAAATGATAATTAAATGGAAAAAACGGTAAATAAAATATCAATTGTAAGCCAGACCTGACTGGAATGGATATGCTGACTTCCTTACTTGGATTACTGTCATTATATTATTATTTACCTCTATTCCTTTTAATCTAACCCAAAAACTAATAATGTTAAATTGATTATATTAAGATAATCAACACCTGGAAATTAATTGCCCTCAAAATGTCACACACAAGTAATCAGAAAACACAAAAAAGTTTATGCCCTGTCTTAACCATGGCTCTGGTATTATTATAATTATTTCTTCAAAGCTAGATTTAATGTACCTTGCATCTCACTAAATATGAATCCATGACAAGTTTTAATTTGATTATTAATTAGCAAACAAATTGGTCACACACGCGACCCGCTGGGTGGGGGGGGGGGGGGGGTCATAATTCTGATTATTTTCACTTTCATGGCTGAAATTAATTTATTTTAGCATTATTATGCTCCAAAATGGTTCTGCAATAATTTTTGCGAAAAAAAAACAAAAACAAAAACAACAAAAAGAACAAACAAAATAAAAGGTCGAAAAAACAAGGAAATACATACGAAATTCATAAAACAATGAAATACACAAGGAATTTAGTTTTTTTTTCTTTTTTTTTTTCCAAGTACAATTGTTAGGAATCCTATAAAGATTATGCAAACACAAAATTAGCATTCGAGAAGCTGTAGTTTGTCAATTAGAACAAAAATTATGACTTCATGCAATGCGTAAATTAGCATAATTAATTCATATAAAATAAATTATTATTATTATGGGAAAATTAACAGTGCTTTCTTGTAGTTACATCATACACTACCATCGTGCAAATTTTCGGCGCGCTCGCGCGATCAACAGCCAAGATCTTAAAGGGGGCATCATGACCCCCTCCCTACCCGCCCCTCCCACAGTCTTGACAGCTACCAAAACACCCCATTGACTGACTAAGGTTGAGTTCATAAAAAATTACCACAGCGGATGTAGTAATTGCTCAAAATGTACATTTATTGCATTATACATAATATATTCATTTTTCTGTACAATTTGCCATAGGTCACACACGTGACCCACTAAAATGTCACACACGTGACCCGACATCACGATATAAAATAATAGATAAAAAAAGAAATTTCAGAGATGACTTCTATCCAGTGGTATTTTTTGGTTAACAGGTCCATAATGCATATCTCACAGCAATAAGAACATTTCATCATTTTAAAACTCACAGGAATTTCAAAATGAAATTGAACTTTCAAAATCATGCCGTTCTGTGAAGTCACACACGTGACCCATTTCTTTTGACCTCTGACCTTGAACATGCATATTGTAAATATCAAAAAATATTTCCAAATGATAGCCAACAAAATATATTAGCATTATATAGACATTAAATCAGTATATTTTTAAAATTGTTAGAGTTATATCCAATTAAAGTCAAGATTTTGCATAATTTCGGTCACACACGTGACCACGAATGGTCCCTATGTATATGAAACCGAAAATAATACATGTGCCACATAATGACAATAAGGCATTGTGTATATTGCGAGTATTTCAAGTTCATTGATAATTGAGTAAATCCTTCTCTTTTGAGGACCAGGTGCCTTGGGAGTATGAATTATCTATCTCATAAACGGCACTCCAGATTTACTTGCATTGGTCGATATTACAATGCCAATAGGAGGGGTGAAAAGCAGTCTTGAATTCCATTGAAATAATAATTGAAAGCCGCCATTCAATTTCTTTACGCACCAAAGAGTGTAACGAAAAACAAGCATCAAAATGTCCATTTGATTATAACGAGGTTTTCGTATTCGTGAATTCAAGAACGTGAAAAAGCGATTTACCCTGTCTGTGGGGAGGCATCACAGGACGAAACAATGAGGCCTATTAGCTTTGCAAAATTAGGGGAGACCGGGGACAATTGTAACACTTTTTTCCAAATTTGACTTTTCAACTTTATTATAACTAAATACTTGCTTTAAACCAAGTAAAACGAAATTTGGATATCTTAGCTCGACATACGAATAGGTTTGGGTTAAGTAAAACTATTCATTTTGAAGCTATTATCATTTCAAAACACGAGGTCGAGTGTTACAATTGCCCCTAGTTTAGGGGCAATTGTAACACATGAAATTGTAACATTTTGCTTTTCTTTATCAAAGCTATGCACTTGACATGCTTGACAGATCCAAGATTTAAACAACATTAACCACATAAGCTAATTATTATAAAACATGACAATGCTTGACTCAAGTTACATTATATTTTCCACTTGTTATATACATGGCATGGGATTATTGCAGAAGTTTACGTGCTCTGTACGGGCGATGACAGCGCGCTGAATTGTCCCGGGGCTAGGTACGGGGCAAAAGTATTTCCTAAACGGCATTGTTACTTGTGCCCCTGTGGTGGGCGACCATATTTGGAGAGATTTTTTTTCTATCTTAGCTGAGGTATTAATCGTTGAAACGTTAGCAAAATATGGCCTAAGAACATAATTTCTAAATATATATAAATGACAGCCGTAGCTCACCCACATATTGGTCCAGAAGAAAAACAATGGGTAATGTGAAATATTACTTCCCTACTCAAAAAACGATTTTCTGCTGTAGAAAGTTCCACGAACCGTTAAATTTGCTAATACTCAAACAGCATGTGGAGCGATGAAATGCGCATGCTCTGTACAAATTTCAAGTTTGTAGCATGTTTCTGCTAGGGATGGAAGCCCCTGTTACAATTACCCCGTGTTACAATTGTCCCCATTCTCCCCTATGGATTTTGACTTGGCCCAGCAAGCAATATCGCCTTCCCAAGCGATTTCAATTTTTTCACCTTTTCAGGTGGTAGAATGATAGGGAGACCGGGGATATTGTAACACGGGGCAATTGTAACAGAGGCTCCAATTCCTAGCAGAAACACGCTACAAAGTTAAAATTTGTACAGAGCATTCGCATTTCATCGCTCCACATGCTGTTTGAGTGTTAGCAGATTTAACGGTCCGTGGAACTTTCTAAAGCAGAAAAATCGTTTTTTGAGACTGAAAGTAATAATTCACATTACCCATTGTTTTTCTTCTGGACACATATACTAGTATGTGGACGAGCTGCGGTCATTTTTATATATTTAGAAATTATGTTCTCAGGCCATATTTTGCTAATGTTTCAACGATGAATACCTAAGCTAAGATAGAAAAAAAAATCTCTCCAAATGGGCGATTCTTTGAAAAGTGAACCTTTTTTGGAAAAAATAAAGTTTTTCCTTTTTGTTTTTAAGCTGCACATTCGTATAGAGCATTGTCTGAAGTTTCATGAAATGCATTTTTTATCTTAATTTTACAATTTTTTCATGCTCATTTGCATAAATTAACATGCACAAAATTTGAATAGAAAAATGGTATGTAAAAAATCATTTGTTTGACCCTGACTTGATTGTATATGCTGGTCTCCTTACTTTGATTATTGTCATTATACCCTTTTTTAACTTCATTCCTTTAAATTTAACTGAAAAATAATGGTGTTGAATTGATTGTTTTAAGATAATTAACTAAAGAAATTAATTGCCATCAAATGTCACACACGTGACCCAAAAACACGAAAAGTTAACGCCCCCCGAAAACCATAGTTCTATTATTATTACAATTTTTTTCTCCAAAGCTAGATACAATGTCCCTTGCATCTCACCAAATATGAAGCCATGATAGCTTTTAATTTAGTTATTAATCAACTTTGAAATTGGTCACACACGTGACCCACGGGTCACGTGTGTGACCAACTATGGTCATGCCTTTAAACAAAGGACCAGGCTATTCGGCCATTCTTTGAAAAGTGAACCTTTTGGGGACAAAATAAATTTTTGCTTTTTTATTTTAAGCTGCATATTCAAATAGAGCAATGTCTGAAGTTTCATGTACTGATGTTTTTTCGTGATTTTTGCAATTGTTCATGCTCATTTGCATAAATTAACATAAATGATAATTAAATGGAAAAACGGTAAATAAAATATCATTTTTAAACCGCTGACTGGAATGGATATGCGGACTTCCTTACTTGGATTACTGTCATTATATTATTATTTACCTCTATTCCTTTCAATCTAACCCCAAAAATAATGTTGTTAAATTGATTATATTGAGATAATCAACCCTGGAAATTAATTGCCCTCAAAATGTTACACAAGTGACCAGAAAACACAAAAAGTTTATGCCCCGTCTTAACCATGACTCTGGTATTATTATTATTATTATTATTATTTCTCCAAAGCTAGATTTAATGTACCTTGCATGTCACTATATTTGAATCCATGACATGTTTTAATTTGACTATTAATTAGCAAACAAATTGGTCACACATGTGACCCACTAGGTGGGGGCGGTCATAAAGGTCTGATTATTTTCACTTTCATTGGCTGAAATTAATTTACTCTAGCGTTATTGTGCTCCAAAATGGTTCTGCAATAATTTTTGCAAAAAAACAAACAAAAAACAACAACAACAACAAAACAACAAAAAGAACAAACAAATAAACAAAATAAAAGGTCGAAAAAAACAAGGAAATACCTAAGAAATTCATAAAACAATGAAATACATAAGGAATTTAGTTCGATATCAAATTTTTTTCTAAGTACGATTGTTAGAAATCCTATAAAGATTATGCAAACACAAAATGAGCATTCCAGAAGCTGTAGTTTGTCAATTAGAACAAAAATTATAACTTCATGCAATGCGTGAATTAGCATAATTAATTCATATAAAATAAATTATTATTATTATGGGAAGATTAACAGTGCTTTCTTGTAGTTTACATCACACACTACCATCGTGCAAATTTTCGGCGCGCTCGCGCGATCAACAGCCGAGATCTTATAGGGGGCATCATGGCCCCCCTCCCTCCCCGCCCCTCCCCCAGTCTTGACAGCTACCAAAACAACCCATTGATTGAGTTCATAAAAGTTTTACCACAGCGGATATAGTAATTGCTCAAAATGTACATTTATTGCATAATACATAATATATTGGAATTATTTACCGTGATCCTGGTACAAACATAGTGGATTTTAATAACGATGTAAATACATGTCTTAGTAAAATAATAAATGAAAACAAAAATATATATATTATGGGTGACTGGAATATAAATTTGATAAATAGCTCATCAGTTGCAAATATCAATGACTTTGTTAATATAATGTATAAAAACTCTCTCCGACCTTTAATTAACCGACCAACAAGAA
>CALNVZ010002533.1:38813-51617 GCA_940671915.1 Paracentrotus lividus
CCATTATTTGCTAGATTAAAAACTTTGACGCAATTTTTTGAATCTCATTAAAATTCGAAATTGAATTCTAATGTACTATGTTTAACACAATTTGCACCTCATCAAAAATATCGATCTATTTCAATATAATAAAGACTAGCCATCAATATACACTGCGTTCCCACTCTAAATTCCATTATCCAAGTAGCTTTCAATCAGTCGACTCTTTCATATGCATTTAATCTACTGGTCCTCGAATATGGATTCCCTACATGTCTAATATACTTACAGCCTAATGTCAGCATTTAAAAACCAAACTCAAAAAGTCCAATGATAATTACCTATGGCAATAATCTCCACACCGATTATGCCCGACCCCCCCCCTCCCCCCTTGCCTGTAGGCTTGTTGTATTTTTTTTTCTGGTTTGTGCTTGTTGTATTTTGTTAAGCGCTATATACTTCATGTACTTTTATATAATATGTATTGGGGGCCCCATTAATGAAGCATTTGCTTTTAGGGGCACCCTTATCATTTAAATTGTATCTACCATTGTTATTTTTTATATGATTTGTATATATATATATATATATATGTTGATTTTAAATGATTAAATAAACGAATTGAATTGAATTGAATTGAATATTCATTTTTCTGTACAATTTGCCATAGGTCACACACGTGACCCACTAAAATGTCACACACGTGACCCGACATCACGATATAAAATAATATATAAAAAAAGAAATTCCAGAGATGACTCCTATCCAGTGGTATTTTTGGGTTAACAGGTCCATAATGCATATCTCACAGCAATAAGAACATTTCATCATTTTAAAACTCACAGGAATTTCAAAATGAAATTGAACTTTCAAAATCATGCCGTTCTGTGAAGTCACACACGTGACCCACTTCTTTTGACCTCTAACCTTGAACATGCATATTGTAAATATCAAAAAATATTTCCAAATGGTAGCCAGCAAAATATATTAGCATGATATAAACATTACATTAGTATATTATCTTTAAAATTGTTAGAGTTATATCCAATTAAAGTCAAGATTTTGCATAATTTCGGTCACACACGTGACCAAGAATGGTCCAAATATGATCGCCTCTGTCAGGGGCAATTGTAACAAGCTGTTACAATTGCCCCTACTGGACTGTTCTGTTTCTGTTTCTGTTAAAGTAACTCCCGTAGGAACTCGGTATTAAGCACCTTTCAGCTGCATTAACACCAAGCTAATATATAACCAATTAGGGGCCACGGAGCGTTTTTGAAAGTGGAGGCGTTGAGCGGCAAGTGGGGGTGGGGGGGGGGGGCTGAACAGGCTAAAAATCACAAATGTATGGTCATTTTTCCGCTTTTGTACACGTTTGCTGACGAAAGGGGATCTTAGAAATGAGAATTACACAACGTTTAATGTATCTGTCAATCATTTGTTTTATTTACAAGGAAAAAATAGCCTTATCTATAAGCTCAGACATGAGAATTAAATTACTTTGAACATATCTGTCCAATACGTTTTATTGAAAAGGCAAAGAAATATTGATTTTGTCCGAATAAAAGTGCCTATAGTTTATCAATTTTGTTTCATTGTAATCAGAGCCTTCAGTATTTTTTCCTGTTCCCCGCCGTCCCCCCCCCATAATTTATATCATTTCACTAGAAAAGAAAATGTTGAAAATATGAAAATGTGACATTGTGTAATAGCTTCATTTAATGCCAAAATTGTAAATAGGAGTAGACTTGGAAATAAAGAAAAACAGCAAAGAGTAGTCTCGTCGATATAAGCTCAAGCATGTTAACTTCATTACTTTGAATGTATTGTCAATTATAATGCTCAGTAAGCATGACAAAAGTTGACTATATCTATAAGCTCAGACATGAGAATTAAAATAACTTATATAACATATCTGTCCAATACGTTTTGTTAGAAAGGCAAAGAAATATTGATTTTGTCCGAAAAAGGTGCCTTTAGTGCGTTTATAAACAAATTATAAACGCACTAAAGGTGCCTTTAGTGCGTTTATAATTTGTTTATTGTAATCAGAGCCTCAGGGATTTTTTTTATATTCTTGTTAATTGTTTTAATAATCTATATCACTTTACTAGAGAACTTCAGAACTTCATAAGTTTGAATATAGAGTCAATTATATTGCTTTGTTTACAAGGACAACAGGCAACTTTATCTATGAGCTCAAACATGAGAATTAAACAACTGTGAACATATAATTTGATTTGGTTTGATTTTATTTCATTCGTCGAGTGTACATGGTATAAAAGAAACACTGACAGGATAGCCCATTAAATCCAAAAAGGCTTATTTACAATAGGGTCCTATAAAATGAGAAAGATATTACGGAACCTACCCCCCTGATTTGTGTTGTTTTGTTTTGTTATTAACAAAACTGAGCACTTAAAAGAGAGAAAAGAGAAAGAGGCAAGGGAGGAAGGGATGCCGGACAAAGGGAGGGGGAAGGCAAGATAGGAAAGTAAAAGTAAGAGGGACGAAAGAAAAAAAGAAAGACATGAAAGAAGAGAGAGAGAGAGAGGAGATGAGAGAGAGAGAGGAGAGAGAGAGAGGGGGGGGGAGATGGGCCACAATAAAAGATTAAAATATATTTTCCAATATGATACCTGGAAATTTATGTCCCATACGTTTGTGTTTAAGCAGGGAAAGAATATTGATTTTTGCAGAAAAAAAAGTGGCGTTATTTTGAAATTGATTTTACAAAGAAAGCGTACATGTCTTTACTTCTCAGAAATGTATCATTTCGTTGAAAAGAATGCGTTAAGTCAAAGCGGGTATATATAAGTTGATTTACACAGTTCAATTAAAGATATATGGGATAGGTACAAAGTATAAGAACCAAAATATGATTAATGAAGTTCTAGTAGTTCTACAGTTAAGGGTGAAGCACAACAACCTAAAAAAAAAAGAAATAAACATCATATAATTATGTGCCATATAGATGCTATGAAATATGATATATAATGCAGTTAGCATTGTCACGTTTCATTTATATGTTATCATGTGTTGTGATGTTAAATCTTGGCTCTGTCAAGTGAGATAGTGTGATATTGTAAACAACGCGACTTTTGTTGTGGACAATGTAATGGGCTTTCAAATAATTTTGTACTTTAACCAAATTATTACATATGTCAGTTAAGATTGCTATTATTTTATATAGTTCTAATAGCAAGTATTTTAGCTTTCATATAAGTGATAGGTCAATTTGGAATATTAATGTTCAGATGTCCCCGGTCTCCCATTAGACATTTGTGTTGAGTTATAATACCCCACCAAGATATTCACGTGTGCTTCGCAAATTATGATGATGTAATGATTGCAAAACTTGCCCGTAATTCTCAGAACGTGGTTTAGTGTAGTACCATGGTCTAAATCAGTGGTTGTGTGGAGATACCTGAAAATTTAGGTATCACCATGGGCTAATCGTGGTTTAAACAAACTTGATTTAGCCAGGACTAAATTCATAGCACAGTGGCAGCCGTAAATTAGAGCGTCTTGAATTCGGCGAGCATAAGGTGTACAAATCCAAAGCACAAATGTATGTAATTCCTTTGCTTTTGCGTCTAGTTCGAGTCGAAGTATCAAATGTATCTAATATCGTCGATAACTCCATTCGCTCATATTTGAAACAATATATGGGTTTCATAAATTTTACGTGAATACCCGAGAGCTGAAGTAATTCCAAAAGAAGGCCATTGAAAACTATAAAATTTTCTTTCGCCATGCGGAAGAACAGAATTGCGTCACAGCTCGCCGATTACTCGGAGACTGCGAGTCAACTCCTACGATGAGTGTTCGTAAGAATTCGTGCAGGGTAAATCTGCAGCCGTTGCTGAGATCATGCTGTCCCCGAGAGTTATCCCTTCCCTACGAATGCGATAAACTCTGATCGCGCGAGTCCCGAATTTGCTTGCACCGAAGACGGCCAGTCCTGCCATCTCCAATATAAGCCCGTCCAATTGATTCGGGGAAGCTGAGTTTAAGCCCTGCAGTTTTAGTGCGAATATTGACACGCTGCCGAGCGTGTATTGGACAGAGAAGATGCAATCATTGCCGTGTTGTATGTTAACTTTTTTAGCAGTCTTCGAGGCAACGTGGGGGGGGGGGGGGGGAGGGGGGGTGGAGAATGACCTTCGTTCTTCAAGCGCTTTTGTCCGAAATGTTGATGTTATTAAAACTCTTGCACCATATTCGTTTATGCTCGACAGCTAAATCAAAGGACGTTCCGAACCCAAAAAGTGGCTACGTATATTCATCTTTTTTTTTCTAAATTTCGCTCTACACTCTGCTATTTATCTACTCCAGTCTTTTGTATTCTCTTCATCTATGATCAATTATTTTTTTTTTGTCTTTCTTCTATCTCTATGGATTTTATTTCATCTTTATGCATTCTTTGTTTTAATTCTGCTTTTTTATCTTCTTCAATTCTTATGTCTTGCTCGATCTTTTCATCTCCTCTCTATAGATTTTTATAGCGCCTGATATTATTATTTTTCATCTTCTTCTTTCATTTTAATTATCTATTTCTTATTCTATTCTTTGCTCTTCTTCATATATTTCATGTTATTTCGATTTTGTTGTCCTTCATTTTCCTTTCTATCAATTATTATATAGGCATATTATTTGCCTTTATTCCGATCATTTCATGTAATAATCTTCTTGAAATGTAAGCACTTCTTTATTCTTAATTCCTTTCTTTCATTATTCTTATAATTTTAAAATATTTTCTTTGTTTCAATCCTTGTCATCTCTCTCTATAATTTCTGATATCTAGTTTAATCATTTGTTTTATTTGTTTATTCTTTTGTCTTATCTTCCTTGTGTTACCTTCTTCCTCTTCTCTCCGATAATCCATCATAATTTCTATGTGTGTTTTCCTTTCATCCTCTTCATAATATAGGCTCATCTGAATTTTTATATTATCTTTCTTCTATCTAGAATCTGCTATTGATTTGATTCTTCTTAATTCATCTTTTTTAAATCTCTATCTTATCATTCCTTGTTTTCTCTTCTTTTTCTTCTCTTCTATAATTTCTCTTGTATTTCTATTGTTGTCCTTCATCTGGAAGTTGAAAATATCATAGATACTTCATTGTGCAATCAGGGTCTCCTGGTCTATAACAAGGAGATATTAACTGTAATATTCCTTGGTCTAAATAAAACAGAGAGCAACTGATGTACTACATAAGATAATGTGTACACAGCAAGGAGAAGTGCAAACAAATTCAATTGGATTATGTAATAGTACCAAGCCAAGGGTCAGATATGACCTTTTCTCTCTGGAGGATCTTGAAGTGAACTTTTGAACCCGGAACAGATGGCAGAATATCTGGACCCTTCGGGTGGCAGTAAATCGGATCGCGGGCGATCAGAGGGGTTATCGCATTGCGTGGAGGGTATACCTGCGTGGAGGAAGGGAAATCTCGAAGGGACAGCATCTGGACTAGCACGTTGCCTGTACGACGTGCAGGAAGTTTTTCCCAAATCCTTACTACAGAAACACAGGAATCAGTGCGTGCATTGTGCATGCAACGCAGGTTTGGAACTGAAAAATGAGCATATTTTAGCCATCAATTGACAAACTTAAAATGTTCCATTTTGAAATGTTCGTATTTCACCAGATTTTTTGCCCACTGTGAAAATTGTGGACAAAAATTAGCAATCACTTAATAGCGTTTCCTTATTTAAAGTGCCTGCTTTTCAATAAGATTGACAATTTCTTTACCGATAGCATCTTCTTCCTCTTCCGAGAAAGGAAAATTATCAGGTGGGTGATATTGAACAGGGTGAAATATATAATTTATCTTGTATCCTAAAAAGGATTCAATATCCGTGGATCTGAGGTAATCTAAGACCAAGCATCTTTTAAATGGCTGAGTCTTCCTGCAACAAATATGGGATAACTCACTACTTTTTTGTCTGGTAGATAGTGGAGGGTAGACAGGCGCGGATTCAAGATATCCCAATTGAATACATTTCTCAGGCCCAATTGTCTGGGGACAAAAGCTGCTCTATTATGTTTACACATGGGCCCGATACTTTCATTGTATGAAATCAGGCTGCGTCCGCTACTGGGTGGAGGCTGGCGACGATTCTAAGTCGCATGGGGTGGAGATGAGGGTGGGTGCTTCGACATGGTTGGAGCTCGAGATGAGTGGTTCCATCACTGAGGTGGTCTCTGCGACTTGTATTCGTGACCACCGTATAAGAAAGATCAGAACAGGGGGTATCATAACCCTGGGGGGAGGGGCATTTCATCAAAGGACTTGTCAGACATTTTATCCGACAAATTTGCTCTCAGCCAATCAGATGCAAGCATTTCAGTAGCTTATAACAGTTTGTCGGATAAAACATCAGACAAGTCCTTTCATGAAAAGCCCTCCTGATCAGAACGCTTCTACTGCAGAGAGCGACGGGGAGCTTTCCCCTGGCGATGGTTTAGTCGGCTAGACCTATTCTCTGGCCAACATTATTATATCTCTTCCACGTTCTTTAAGGTCGCTTGTAGGTCGCAACCAAACATGCTCTGGTCGAGTTGTGTGTTGTGGCTACGCAAACCCCTATATCTGTGGTTCAGGACAGTTCGGCTATCCTAATAGTCCAGATGCTGTCCCTTCGAGATTTCCCTTCCTCCACGCAATGCGATAACCCCTCTGATCGCGCGATCCCCGAATTTGCTGCCACTCGGATCGCGCGATCAGAGGGGTTATCGCATTGCGTGGAGGGTATACCTGCGTGGAGGAAGGGAAATCTCGAAGGGACAGCATCTGGACTACTATCCTAATAGAAGCATGGCCGCACAATTAAGGCAAGGCCGTCAAAGAGATCATAATTCTTTGATTCGCTGTACATCCACCTCCCTCTGTTCAATTGATGCAGAATACAGCTCCCGAAGAATGTCGCCTTATGAAAGGAGGCCTTTAACAACATGTTGTTGTAACTTCTGATTCTTTGCATTGATCAAACGAGCCTTAGGCCTATAAGGTAGAATACCCCAGATTTCAGGCACCACTGGGGTTTAATGTTATAGCGACTAGCTTTTTTATCCAAACGCTCCTTTTTAGGAGGGAGAGTTATTAAAGGGGAATCCAACCCAAGGAGAGAATCAAACAGGAAAGAGGAAAATGAGAGGAGCAATCTAAAAGAAGTTTCATCAAAATCGGTTATAAAATAAGAGAGTTTTGGAAGTTTGAAAAATCTAGTTGCTCCTTCTATGGGGATCCTCAAATTGGCATCATCGGCTTCAACATGGCCGATCTTATGGACAACTCTCCATTCGTTTTGTACACAAATTTTCAGATTTCCCCCATTTTCTTTCGAAATATATCTTACCTCCTTCTTAGCTCAACATAATGTTGTGTGAAATTTATTTTCCCATGACATATTTTGAGCCCAGAAGTAAAGAAGACATAGACCTATTTCGAAAAAAAAATGGGGAAAATCTGAAAATTTGGGGAACATTTATTTTGAATGGGGTTCAACATTGATTTTATTCTACGATGAAAATTTATATATTCCCAAAATTGTATGATCAAATCTCAGCTTAACATAATTCAATATGAACTATGAACTAGTGAGCGCGAAGCGCGAGCCGAAAATTTGATATATTTGTGCATTATAGTTCCTATTTAGTATCAGCGAGCGCGAAGCGCGAGCTGAAAATTTTAAGCTGAAATTAGATATGTTTGTGCATTAAAGATCCTATAGTATCTGCGACACGGGCGTAAAAAAAAAAAGTATATACATGATATGTAGAGGCAGAACGGATTTTAAAGTGGGGTCTCGATAAAAAGGGCACTTTTTCTTTATAGATCTAAAAAGAAATTTTTTCGGAGAGCGAGGAGATACGAAGAAAATTTGTCTTTGAATGTATGCTTTAAAGAATCATAATGGCAGCCTTGATTCCAGTTTATATTAGTGATTGAAAAAGTAATGCGAGCGCGAAGCGCAAGCCGAAAATTTTAAGGTAAAGGTTTGAGATATTTGTGCATTGTAGTTCTTATTTACTATCAGCGAGCGCGAAGCGCGAGCCGAAAATTTTAAGCTGAAATTGAATATATTTGTGCAATAAAGGACTTGTATAGTAACTGCGAGCGCGAAAAAAAACAAAAAAAAAAAAACAAAACAGAACAAAAAACACACAGTAGAAGCGGCGTAACGGATTTGAAAGTGGGGTCTCGACGGAAAAAAAAGCAATTTTTTCTTGAAAAAAAAGAGACACTTTAGATCAGAGGCATTATAGACCTTAATAAAAAAGTATTCAAAGAGGGAGGGGGTACGATGAAAATTTGTAAGAGGACAGTCTCAGAGTAAGTTCTCCGAGACTAGTCTCCAAGTAGGTGGCGAAATAATAGTTTAACTTATAGGACTCAGGAAACAAAATGGCGGCTGACACATTGAAGTAAAGTTCGGTTTGGTATTTATTAAATGTAGAACGAAGAAAAAAAATGACGAAGTCCACGTACAGTCACAAGCAAAGCGGTAAAGGTGCATTAATTAAATATAAACAGTTTCAGAGGCTGGGCTTATAAAGACGCGAAACACCATGCTTCGATCCGCAACAAAAATGGCTAACTCAACATGGCCAACGTAAGCTCGAACATAAAAAGGCTCTCGAAAGCTCTAACATAAAAAATGGCTCACTCAAAAGCTCAAACATAAAAATGGCTCTAACACAAAATGGCTCTCGAAAGCTCTAACATAATTTTCTTTTGCGATCTCCAGGCGAAAGACCGCTTTAGTAGGGGAGATTGTAGTGGTACGGTCTATTGACCGTTTTCCCAGTTAAATAATTATAATATAAGTCAATATTAAAGAGGGCGCTAGGCCACTAATTGTCAGTGGAATGACAGAGTTTAGAAGGTTTTTATAGGTTTATCTATTTAAGTTCGTTCACATTAAATTAAGGGATCTTATTATGTATACTGTAATTGTTTTGGGTCGGGGGATTGTATTAAGCTATTCTGAGTCGGTCCTCCTACATTTGAATGTATGCTTTTAAGAATCATAATGGCTGTCTTGATTCCTGCTCATTTTAGTAATGGAAAAAGTAAGGCGAGCTGTTTTCACTGCTGACTCAGCTTTCTCATTGGCCTTACTAAAAATTGGAGATTATAAATCCTATGCAGTATCAGCGAGAGCGAAGCGCGAGCAGAAAATAATTTAGTATCCAGTATACATTTTACATTCTTTGTTATAAAAAAAAACAGCGATAGAAAACGAATGTACAATCTCTGCTATGAAAATTTTGTGGCCTGCAGGCCCCAATTAAGCCCTCTATTAACCTAGCCCGCACACAACTACATTAATGTTTTTGATTGTCAGCAACACCCTTTCCTCAGGTTTGTCCCCAGACAAGGAGAGCGAGTGCATTGGGTTTTAACAGACGTGTATCAATCAGATATATTGGATCCAACCTTTTTATACTTAGGTAACTGTTTGTTACTTATTGCGAGGTCGCATAACGACCGAGATTTTTTTTTTTGTTTTGTTTTGTTTTGTTTTGTTTTTTTTTTTGGGGGGGGGGGTTTGGGGGTAAAAAAAAGAGGCATTTTTTAGTATTAAGAGCGCTATTTTAACCAATAACACAATTATTTTAACCAATAAAATAATGGGGGGATGTATCCCCCCATCCCCCTGGGATTTACGCCTGTGATTTTAACCAATCACACTTTTAACTTCAACCCCTCCCCTAGACAAGAGAACTAAGCCTGTCCCTACGAATCTAGATTTAAATTAAACAACATTTATAAACAATATATCTCAGACACGTTTCCTGGGGGTAGGACTGAGGGGCCTTGATCGGCCGCGTTAACCCCCTCCCCCCCAAAAAAAAAAAAAAAAAACAACAACAACAACAACAACAAACAAACAAAACAAACAAAAAAAAAAAAAAAAAAAAAATGGGCATCATGGTGGTTCAAAAAACTTTTTTGAACAAAAATCCCCGTGAAAGGTTGGAAGAATATTCAAAATATAACCAGGGTAACGAAAAGTAAAAACAGGGACAAACATATTCAAAGATTTAAAGCCGGAGAAAATCATGTTGCTAGAGGGGCAAAAAAATAAAAATAAATAAAAATTTAAAAAAATCCACCTTTAATGACGGACAGTGTGGAAGAAAAAATGGTGAAAATGAAAAAAAACACAAGGAATTACATAAAAGAATATCAAAGAAGGTAAAACAAGCAAATACATAAGAGATAATAGAAAATTAAACAAGGATAAAACAAACAAATAAATGAGAAATTTTGCAAAATGAATCAAGGAGAAAATTAAGAAAAAGATAAATGTAAGTCAGTGCGAGTTAAATAATTTCGCAACGTCTGAATTAAGAATATTCGAGTCCAAAGGTCATCCCCACGCATTGGCGTGAATATTCATTGGCGTGAATATTCAAAATTGAATGACATGCGCCGTTAAAACTAAATAAACAACAACAACAAATCATCCCCACGCATTATCCATAGTTTTCAGGCACAAACACACGTTGTTCGCTTACTAGGGTCTGAAGTTAAGAACTAGATTCACTCGTGTACTATTATATAGCTTCTCCCAATATTTGACACATCAGACAGTGAGTTTGAAATTTGTTAAGCCCCGTCTTAACAGAGACCTTTTTGACAATCTTACCCGGGTAACGTCCGGACGTTATAATAAGGTTTCTATTAAGACGCTCTTACTAGGGTAACGTCCGGAGGTTCTCCGGGTAAGATTTTTCAGATTCTTACCCTAGTAAGACTAGGATAAAGTCGCGGTAACAACCCAGTTTTACCCTGACATTGTCCGGACAACTGTTCTGTTAAGACGCTCTCGGGGTAATACTAGGGTAAGATCGACATTGCACAATGATAGAAGAGGAGAGAAGAAAAGTGACAGAACAAAGAAATACATGAGAATCGATACAAATGAGAAGATGAAAGAAAGACAAAACAAAGAAATACATAAGAAATAACGGAAGACAAAAGGAAAGAAAGATTAAAAACAAAGAAATACATAAGAAATAACGGAAGAGAAGAGTAAAGAAAGATATAAACAAAGAAATACATTAGAAATAAAAGAAGATAAGAGGAAAGAAAGATAAAAACAAAGAAATACATAAGAAATAACGGAAGACATAAGGAAAGAAAGATAAAAACAAAGAAATACATGAAAAGTAACGGAAGACAAGAGGAAAGAAAAATAAAACAAAGAAATACATAAGAAATAACGGAAGAGAAGAGGAAAGAAAGATCAAAACAAAGAAATACATAAGAAATAACGGAAGATAAGAGGAAAGAAAGATAGATAAACAAAGAAATACAGAAGAAATAACGGAATAGAAGAGGAAAGAAAGATAGATAAACAAACAAAGAAATACATTTTTTAAAAAATGAAGAAAGAAAGATACATATCAATTCTACTCCACGTGAAATGTAAATCTAACGTATGACATTAAATCTTAACATAAAGACGCGTCCATTAATTGAGGAGGGGAAACGCACATTACATTCATGAGTTTAGTGGAAATGCACGCAGCTGAAAAACAAACCGCGCTAACGGCGGGAAAGCGACCGATTGACAACTGCATGCAATTGAATTGAATTGAATTTTATGTTCCACAAATCATTAAAACATATAAAAAGCATGACAAACAATATTTCAAGATTATACAAAGAAATTTACAAAGAAATAAATAATGTAAATGTGGTGGGATCATAAAAAGTTTTTAAAGCCCAAGTATAGTTGTTGTAGAGAAAATGATTTTTCAAAAAACTACTAACTTGTCTAATATTGTCCAATAACATATCAATACATGGGCAAGTAATATAACCATGTGCCATGCATGTCTTTTCAGATGATATGTTATAGTTAGCATAAACATGGGGGAGATATTCATCAAAATGAGGCCATACTTCCTTCACTCTCACCCCAGAACTCTGGGCATGCCACACCACTGCTGACCGGTTATGGCGTGTGGGCATTCTGTGTGTATCAGTCTGTATATCAATAGCATATACTTTGCACACAAACCACTGCACATTGCACTCTCCCCAGTGGTATCCTGTTTTAGGCACGGCCCAGAAACAAATCGATTTACACAGTTTTGTTGCTAAATTCAGGTTTTAGAGTGGATTTTATAACAAATAATTTTGAACACAGAGGTTATTTGAGGTATTAATTCCATATTATTCTGCTATGGAAGTAAAAACAAAAAATATGTTCTCCCAAAACATAACATGAGCTTTAAGAAAAAACTTGTATGCATGATCCATTAAACATAGACATGACATAAAGTTTATAATAATATACAATACATAGAATAAATTGGCAAGGAAAAAAAATGAACTGAACTAAACAAACCTTAACCCTACCCTAAGCACAAAAAAAGCATATGATATATTACGTTTCATTTAAACAATAAATACTCTTTAAACTTACGTTTAAGGAGTTTAATGAATTTGTATTTTTTATACTATCTGGTATATTGTTCCATAATACAGCAGACCTTACACGTTACTATTGATCTGGAAAAAGAAGTGTTTGCGCGTATTTAACTCGAAATCCAATCTCTTTCTGGTATTGTGATTATGAAAGCTATTATTTTTTGGGGAAAATGGAATTAAAAATTTTTGGTAGTAGATTCTTATTGTACAAAAACATAAAAATACCTAAATTATAGTTATGGAGTTTATAAACAGTAAAAATACGAAGTTTCTTGAAAAGAGGCATCGAATGACTTCGGAATTCAGAGTTGGTTATTATTCTAACTATTCTTTTTTGCAATTTAAATAAAATTTCAAGAAGATATTT
>CALNVZ010002533.1:66067-79588 GCA_940671915.1 Paracentrotus lividus
CGTCGCGTACGTGACATGATGTAGCAAGATGTATTCAGCAAAATTTTGACAGACAAAGAGCGAGGGTGTCTGAGATTACCAGGCTTGCGGTACTCATGCAGCTCTTTCAAATTTATTTGACAATATAACATAAGGCTTCGTTATATTCACTCTGCTGCTCGCTCCACGAAATACCAGTCAGCGTGAACCCAATGGAGAATAGCGCAATTGAATGATCCCTGAACCAGATTTTCGGACGTGTAATGCAAGACCCGGGACATAACGTATTCTAGTTTTGATCCACAATGGTCTCATTATCGCCGTGGTGATTCACTTGATGTACGTTAGTTGGAGTCATGTACTTCTGGTATATTTAGTTCTCATATCTGTCTGTGACGTTTGTACATACATCCGAACAGTTATAGTTGTCGATGCCAGGCCTTCATATCTACTACATTTTCCGTCCAGACACTAGCATGTACTTTGAAACTACTCTGAGACGGATTTGTGGCTACTATTGAGACGTTTTTGAACTCCTTAAACCTTGTAGTGCATAAACTATCCGCGACGACCTCTCCTCACACTCATGTCATGCAAAGTTTTCTTGAGTCTGGGGAAGTACTTGAGACAGTTTATGAAATTGTTCACGAGACGTGTGAGGTAGCGAAAGTGGTCCGGGAGGTGCGATTCAACGGTACAAGTTACAGCTTAAAAAAAAAGAAGAAACCAAACATACCAGACAGACGGAATATGAAGTTATCGAAGCCAAGATACGCTTATCATACTTTTCACTTTTCCGTGTCTGCGAGACCGTATCAACGTGCCAATTGTAGACCTTTGTTTATCTCTCAATAGTGATACCTAGCTACTTGATGCAACTGAACTGTTACATATCATGTTATTGCGACTGGCGTATAGTACTTAGTACTATTTGACTCTTGATGAGAAAAAGGCTTTTTGTTTCACTCTGCCGCATCTTTGCTATAACGAGCTAACACTTATCTGTGGCCAAGTGCAATTGGTACCTGTACATCGGAAGTGAAAGGGACATTTCGTTGCTCATCTCTATATGAATACACATCTGGCTTCTAGTACGCGGTGTCAGGTCACTTATGTTCTGTAGCCTTATTCCATGACATGCATACGTACCAGTTTTCATACCACCAGAGGTAAACCGCTAAATGTTCATTCCCCGACCCGGTTCACCATTTCCTTCCAGTGAGAGGTAGCCCCGAAGCTGTTACCGCGAGTATTTAAATATGTCTAATTTGTAATGTTCAGGTTGCACCATGCTTTGCTCAAAACATTCAACGGGCGTACACATAGTTTACAAAGTTATTATCTTAATAATAAAGAGCAAATATGTATACCGATTATTTTTAAACTATAAAAGCCAGTATGTAGCTGTCTCATCAACATACGTGTCTTCGAGATTTCCTTGCTGACAAAGGCTTCAGAACATGTTTGTTTCCTTAGACTGTGTTGATTGTATACTTGAAAATGATGGAAGATTATGTGTGTACAATATTAATGTTTTGCAGACATAAGAGCATATCATATGTACGTGACACCTACTCATAGACCTTTTTGAAAACAATATTAGAGCTGGTATACTTTTCATTATCTGCATCTCAGCTTGCCAATTATAAGAAAGTCGGTAGTGCAGATCGTCTCGACTATCCGTATATGTGCTAAACCACAGTTACGGAAGTGAAGAGGACAACGTTCTATTTGATCTCACAAGTGAATTGATATCTTCCGTCTCGCGTAGTACATCAACTGTAATGTACTGTAGCACATATGTCTCACTGGAACAGGCCTGAGAACATGACGTACGAGTATCATGTGCGACCATAAGTTTATGCTTATTCTTTGCTTGAACCCATTCCTGCGGAGGTTAGCGTCAAAGCTGGTCCGGTGGTAGTGTCGATAACGAGATATAGGTATACAAAGACTTCGAGTCAAGTTATGAAACGAAGAAACCAAGGAGCAATTATTGAAAAGAGAATGTATATAGAACATGCACATCTCTATTGTATTCTCTAAAACTATTCCTAGTTTGATCATGTAACCGGGTCAGCTCCTGCGTAAACACACAACAATAGGCATAACGCGTCTTTAATTCACTTTAGAGTTTGATGCTTCTCGTTTTATAGTTTTAGGCAAAGGGGATACATGCCTGCTATTTGAAACAAATTTGCTATAACGCCTAGAGAGTGCACTTAACAGACTATATGCACGCGTGTCTTTTATAATACTAACATGACTTTACATGCTGTAGACTATACAGATATTAACGGTCGTTCGTGTTGTTCAGCATCTGCCGTCGCAATACAGAACAAATGTCCGCCAATGACATATTGCGATAGCCTAGGATACAATCGTATTTGACCAAGATCGGGAGAGCCGTAACACCTCCTTATCGGTTCTATTTGATATTGTGCTTGTCTGTGCGGAATTAGTCCTCTGTGAATTGATAAGTCTTGCCCACACGAAATCTTGTTAACTTTTCAACTGCTTGCTAAGTAGCGCATGTTAAATCTGTGCAAAGAACCTGAGTTTTCGCCACACAATGCCGTCTCTCAGTCGCTGATACTCTCAACAGTTAGCTGCAGGAGTGTGGTGTGCGACATGTGTCTTGAATGGTAGTACGTTGTATTTAGAAAAATATGTGCGCCCTACAAAAGCCATTCTATATTCATCCAACTTCGCTCTATGCTATTCCGAACATTAGCACTCCCTTCCGTAGTCCAGCGCAAAGTCCTGCACCT
Source organism: Paracentrotus lividus (assembly GCA_940671915.1). Taxonomy (NCBI): domain Eukaryota; kingdom Metazoa; phylum Echinodermata; class Echinoidea; order Camarodonta; family Echinidae; genus Paracentrotus; species Paracentrotus lividus. The sequence continues at coordinate 68,818 of CALNVZ010002533.1, forward strand.
CACTCATGATAACTTGGCCATGACATCGATCCAAGGACAGCAGATGAATAAATAAGCTTATTCATCAGAGATGCTGAACTGAGCTTGAGGTGTTCGAGAGAGCAAAGTATAGTCTCGGACTTAATTATTCGTAATCTTACGAACCAAACAGAGACGCTTGTTTGCAACCCCAAATATAATTTCTTTCGTCGTGAATATATTTTCTTACATCACTTTTGTTCGAGTTCTCCATTTTCCTATATGATAACATCAAATAAACTATCATCCGCCTTCTCCATTTCCTGAACAACATCTCGAAATCACAAGGACGAGACGCCACTTCTTAAGCATGGCATCATAAAGATTTTCGTTCATCCTACACAAGCCTCTATTGCTTCCCACTCAAGGTATGTAATGATAATGTCGCAATTTCAAATTTCTCCGCAACCAATGACGTTTATGGGTATATCATCTGCTCGTCTTTACGTATTTCTCGAGGCTGAGACCGCACCACACCTATCAAAATTTCGAAATACATCACTCACACAGATTTGCCTAACGACATCCCCATACTCCGCAATGAGTGTCATAACTTTCTGAAGTCTGTAACATAGAGGAACTCTGGTATCGTAGATAGTACAGACAGTGAGGCGAGAGATGGTCGAGGCTCGCGTATGCTCCCCAACCGTCAGAAATCTAGTGGTGGAGGATGCTCATGTGATACACATGAACACCCCGAACACACAATCTATTCATCCTTCCCAGTTAGACAGCTATATGCACTAACAAGATATATATGCTAATTTTTATATTGCCCATACGCGATAGTAGCTCATTTAAAATTAATCGTACTTGATAGCGCGACCACTCTTTCAGTCTCTTAATGCCCCACCAAAGACGTACATACTCTTAAAAAATTGGTATGTCTAAAACGCTTACGCGCAATTTGGTGCATATCGACTGCTGCGTCATATTACTAGTATTATACTAGTCTCATCGTTGCTCATTTTTTATGATTGTATTACGGATTCAATTCTTCCCTGTTGTGTTATAGACATGTGATGAGTGTGTTTAATGGCTATGTGCGCCTTCGCTGGTGTATTGGTTAAGTGTCTCAGTGTTTAGTAATGTGACTGAGATTATATGCACGACAGTGTGTGCCTTGTCTATGCTGTGTGTCAATGGGTTCTAGGTATGTTCTCTCGAAAGTGGGTGTGTTGTGTGGCGTGTCGAGTAGTGATATAGTGCTCTTGGTCGGGTCTGCTTAGCTGCTTTGCAGTGCCTTTTTCTATTTTTGCTTGGTAGGAATTTAGCGGGCTGCTTGTTTGGTGGAGCTCTCATGATTTGGCTCGATAGAATCGACTAGCTATAGCCGTGCCATATTTGTTTGTGCGCTGAATAGCTCTGCGCATTGTCCTCGGTGTGTTGGCCTAGCTGGATTTGGTGCTCAACTTTGTTGATTGAGTTGTTTGGTGTGGTACATAGTTAGTGTGTGGTATGTTCGGTGTGTCTCACGCTGCGGTTGATAGAGATCAGACGAATTTAGGAGGGTGTTGTGTATGTTTGGTGGATGCACGTTTGGTAGTGCTGCTGGTCCTCGGTGTTGCTTCGCGCGTCAAGCGGTGTCTGTTGTTTAGTGACTTGGTGTAGCGTTGCTCTGATGCCTATGGTGGATAAAATGGGTTGTGTGTTGTTGGGTTGTTAGTTGGTGGTGTGGTGTGGTGTGTGTTGGTGATGATTATGTTTGAGTGTTGGATTTGCTTCGCGTGCGAATCATGAGTTGTTGAATTAGTTTATTATTCTCGGTTAGGTGGCTGTGTTCGCAGTTTGTTATGTTTGCACGTGTTTCTGAGGCCTTTTGCGTGTATTCATACTGATGAATGGAAGTACTATGCTGTATAGTTGCTCACTTCTAATGTTGGTGCAGTTCTAATTATGTTTATGATAAGGATTTTTTAGATTAAGTAGTTACTAGGAATGATGATAGTTATAGGGAATATGATATTATGGTATAGTAAGTTTACAGACATCGTCTCAGTCTGCCTCTCGAACTTGGTAGGCTGTGATACTGCCTAGACGTACTTAACACCGACCACCAACTGTACCTACGGGCTCGCTTATTAGGTCGGTACCAACAACCGCGACCAACTACCGTTGGTACCAACAACAACAACCACCAACAACCAACTAGCGCCTATAACAACGGCTCGACTTATGCTCGTTGGAACGTTAGTGGCTGTTGCTTACGGATGTTGTTACTGGTACACGCTTGTTTAGCCTGGTTGTTGTTGTTAAATCGTCTGTTTAACGAACACCAACTTACTACCGTTCACCTTATACGGTGTTGGTGGCACCACCCAACTTACTCGACCGTCTACCTGTGGTTTCCCGGTAGGTGTGTCGCAATCTTAAGGGTCTTCGTTGTGTATTGGTGACCGTAACAACGCCACCATACCACCAACAAACACACAACACCAGCCACCCAAACACCACCCTACACCAAACTCAGGGTGGCCATGGTACAACTTCCAACACCCTCCACATGTTCGCGTAAAGGAGCTAACTCTGATAGCCCTACCTAATACTCGGTCCGAGAGTAGAACCTACGATACACCACCCCCCCCAAATAAACTGTATCGGTGCTAACACCTACCGTTTTGAGTGGAGCCAGACGCACCACGATGATTAACGGAACAAGCGTTGGCGTGTTAGGATCGAGCGGTGTAGAGTCCCAATCAACGTGCCAGACTAATACCTAGCCACTCGACACCAAACCAACAACAACAACAAAACCAACAACCACCACCCGTTGTTGTGGTGTTGTTGGTGTTTTGTTTGGGTGGTCTGTGTTTGTGGTTGGTTGTGTTGTGGTGGCGTTCTCGTGTTGCGGTGGTTGTTTTTGTGTTGGTTGATGTTGTTATTTTTTTTTCGTATTCCCTCATATCGCTTGAGACGGCACCAACATACCTACCGCCTTACTAGGGCCAACACTCAACAAATAAATAAATGGTGGTGTAAATACGATACCGAAACAACCCTTAACCGGGCGATGCCCGGGTCCAAATGCACCTGTACCCATAAGGATAACAAAAACAACACAACAAAGTGTACTTACACCACGCAACGTCTACTGTATCCTGAACGTGTCCGTTTGGTTGGTGTGTGGTGGTGCTTGTCATAGGCTAGGACTGTTTCACACCGAACACCACCAACAAGATGCTGAATCGATGAACGTCGTCAATCAATAACAACATCCTCTAGCCTGACCAACAAAAATTGGTCCAAGTTGACTTGTTTAGCCCAATCGATCTACGACCGGTACCAATCACCAACCTAACTTACCCGGGTGTTGGTGATCCGTAAATCGGTTAATCTCTACTCGATTCACCTTTGCGAGACTCTCTATAGAGAAGCGGGATCCAACAAACTTCACCTCAGGTGACTCAACACCACCCAGAGAATTCAACCAACGAGCCAACAACACCCAGCGAACACCAACAACACCACCAAACAACCTATCCTGTTGTTTGCTGACGAATCGTCAATCGATACAAAACAACAACAAGCACCACTCTAAGCACCTATCTCCTATTACACACAGCCACACAGCCAACAGACTCAACAACACCACCCAACACACCACAAAAAACACCAACCTATGCGGCGCATCTAAGCTCACCAGGCGGTGGATCGTGTTGGACGATATGTTTAAGCAACATACTACGCACCTACAACACCACCAACACCAACAAAATGAACCCACCAACACACCAACAACTACCGAGCCGAGCGAACCAAGTAACAGCCATAACAACACCGAACACCAAACACACAACACCAGCCTAAAAAGACCAACAAACACCACACCACCGTAGACACAGCCAACCAACCCAACACACACCAACCACCGGCAACACACCATAACACACCACAAACACCACCAAACAAACATCACCAAACACCACCAACACCACCACACACCCCACAGCCAACAACACCAACAACACACCAACACCACCCAGACAAACAAACACCAACACCACCACCAAACACCCACACAACACAGCCAACAACACCACCAACAGCACCAACAACACCAACACCATCACCACCACCACCAACAACACAACAACACCAACACCAACACCAACAACAATAACAATAACAATAATAATAATAATAATATGCGAGTGCGAAGTGCGAGCGAAATTTTTTAGATCTCTTTGGAAGAAAAGGAGTGTGCTAAGCCTATTTCAGCTTTAAAAAAATACATAATTTTTATCACCTGTGAAAAAGTGGGGGGGGGGTGATTGTACATGCCATCCTCCCCACATTTTGAGTTGGGGGATGCATCCCCCCCCCCCCCCCCCTCCGCTGTCTACGCCCCTGTTAAGCGGAAGAGCTCATCGCTGAGAATGTTTCGAAATAATTTCTTCATAAAATAAAGACGGAGCGGATATAATCGCGGGATTAATTATTCAGTTATGGAGTAATAGAGGCCTGTTAGGTAGCGAATTCTTTATCTGTAGAAGTCGCCGTTGACAATGTTGTGAAACATATTTTCCGAAAATAAAAATTCAACAGCAGAAGCTGTTCAATAATGACACTCCTCCAGCCCGAAAAAAAAAATCCCCTTTATCTGGAGGTTATTAGGGTGCTTTCGCTGGACTACGGAGGAGCTAATGTAGAACGTTAGCATTATGAAAGGCTTTAGTTTCAAAATAGCTCAAACCCCAAACTCCTGCATACTGTTAGTACAGGAAAAAGAGTGTGTAAAACTGGTATTTGCTAGAAACGGCTGGCAAGCGTTTAAATTACAAGTTTTCGTGTGCACAAACGAGGGTTTCCGCTAGCTACAAGAGATAGCTCCCCGTTGTCAAAATCTACAACGCTATTTTGGGGAAATGTACGTTCTCCCGAAACGTAGAACGTAAGTCAGTTATAAGCCGATAAGCGAGCGCTTTGATAGGAATGTATACAGGCATTTCCCCCTTTGCTAAAACATAAAAGAAGCATACTTTGATTTGACCTTATTAGTGTGTTTTCGCAGGACTACGGGGAGCTTATCTAGAAAGTTAGCATAAAAGAGGGCACTATTTTCAAAATGCCTGCAAACCCTCGTTTTCTATCTTCTTCAATAACTTTGAATAAAAGTTTCCAATGGTAACCGCACATGTACCCTTTGGCTTGTGAGACATTGTAACGTCTATTGTTGCAAGGAAGATTCAATCACTATATAGGGCTTTGATATACAGGGCGACACAGAAAAAACAACTAATTTTAAAAGCATCCGTCACATTGAAATGTTTTGTGACTTTGATGTTTATTTCATCATAAATAGTCACTCTATATTCAATTATACCAAACGTACAAGTGTATTGTAACGGTCGACTGAGCACTTAGGTTTAGAAAAATCGTAAAATTTGTCTTATAGTATATTATACCAAGTTTGAGCAAAAGCAACCCCTGCAATTAATTAGACTTTTTAAATATTTTGTCCCTTATGAATAGACCCAGGAGGACTGACCTAAAACCATGAATGAATGCTCAGAAGCCAGTGTTTCTTGAGACAAAACTTGGAAGAAAGTGTATCTCAACAAAGATATCAAAAATTCAAGTACTCAGTCATCCATGATAGAGCAGTTACAAGTGTGGTACTGAGGTATCTCACTTCGTCTTCGCGACGGATAAAAAGTATTAGATACGTCTCCGATACTTTATTCCGTCGCGGAGACGTCTCCGTGACAATTTTCATAAACTGTCTCAAAGTACTTCCCGCGACTCAAGAAACTTTGCATTGACTGAGTGTGAGGAGATGTCTCCGGAATAGTTATCACTACCGTCTTCAAGGAGTTTCAAAACCGTCTCAAAGTAGGCCCAAATCCGTCTCAGAGTAGTTTCAAAGTACATGTAGTTTCTGCGAAGTGAGATACCACCCTTACTCTTCGTCATGAAAATGAAATAAATAAATACATATCCCTAATCATTAAACACATAGGACATACACTAATATGAGGGTCTCAAAGAAGGGTTTACTCTTTCTTGGGACGCACTGTATTCGAGACAAGAACTTACGAAGTATGAAGAATGCGATCCAATGCTCGAACCCTGCTTTTGTCTTCTTGCTTTTTGTCAATGGCGCGCGGCAGTGGCTGTATTTTCAACCTCTATTGTTGCTATACGAATTCAATCGAAAGGCTACTTTACCGGGGATACCTAGTTCTTTTTTCTTTTTTTTTTCATACCAAGGTTTTATTAGTGTTCCTGCGTTTTGAACGGTCGACCGAATCATCGAACCAAAAACCTATCCATTGTCCAATCACATGCTCAAAATTGGAAGCTCCGCCCAACCTGGACCGTCATCTTTGCTTTCGTTCATGTATTATTCATATTATTCATTAAGGAGGCGGGGACATGCGATGTTGTGTTATTGTCAATGAATAAAAAATGAGCTTCTTTCCTGTGATGGGGGAAAAGACCGAATTGACTAGCATTTATTTCTGCTCAGGTTTTTCAACATTGAACATTGTGTTTAAATTCGAATCATGTATTTCAACATCATTCTGTTCCTTCCTTTCTTTTGCTGATATGTTGGCATAGGTAGCCCCGACCAAGTAAACATTACGTTTTTATTGTGATTCAGCAATACAACAAATTTAAACTGGGGGGGGGGGGGATTATCAACTAATGTTTCTTAAGGTTTCCTCCCCAAAGTATTATAATCTCTTAGACGTCTCCGGGATGGAAACAATATCGGATACGTCTCTAGTCTCCGGGTGTCTATTCGATACCACCCTTAGTGTAATGTACATGCAGAGTCATAACGGTATCGCTTGTCAAATAATGTTCTGTACCATTCTATAATACATCCCTTAAAAATATCTAACCTTTTCCCATAAAGAAATTAAGATTACATTTCTCATCAGCATTAAGGGTGGTATCTCACTTCGCGGACACTACTTTGAAACAAATTTGAGACGGATTTGTCAGCATGGCTTTGCCATAACTCAGTTTCCAAAGTTTCCTAAGTTCCCAATTTTCAGAGACGTCTCTAGTGGCGCAAACGATTCCGTCGCGGAGACGTCTCCACGACAAAATAGAAAATTTCGTCTCTGTGACGGATAAAAAGTATTAGAGACGTCTCCTGAATTTTGGAGACGGATTTTTAGAAATAAATTGTCGCGAAGACGTCTCTAATACTGTTTATACGTCGCGGAGGCGAAATTTTCTATTCTGTCCCGGAGACGTCTCCGCGAAGTGAGATACCATCCTAACCAAACTATCGCACACAAAAGGAATGTGTCTTGGACCATAAGAACCTACTACATTCTTTAATCTTACGTAATCTACTGTCCCTCGTGTACATTATCATGAATCATTCGTTGTATTCGTTTGAATGAAAGACTTTAAATAAGCCATAATAAATGAGTTCACCTAATGCATTTGTGATGGCCTGATGAATGAAAAATGCATGTTTCCAAATTAATTCGTACATAATTTTGAGTCAAAAACATAAGTGATTGTGTTTTATGTTTACATATACTAATATGGAGAAGAAAATTGCACTGCAAAAGATGTGATCATTTATTTGTTTAGAAAAAAAATTAATAACAAAACAAAAACAACAACAACAACAACAACAAAGAAAGAAAAGAAAGAAAAAATCTTTCATTTAAAGCTTCTTTTTCCGATTTCTTTATTTTCAATTCAATTCAATTCAATACGGTTTATTAAAAAATACTGAAAAGGCAGTCCAAGGACTGATACATTTCGAAATTACAAGTTTTAAAACAACATAAAACATCTAAAATATCGAGTGATCATCAGCTAAAAATATTAACATGCAACTACTACCCCCATTCCACTGAGAATTTTTGAGGGTCGTTCACTAACCGGACGCGTTTTTTAATCCTTCTGGTTGCCCACACTTTGAACATCTACCGTATCTGGTTCCGGTATTGTTTGAGCGTGATAAAATGGTTAAAGAAAGGTGACTTGGGGATGAATTAAGGGTTACAGCCCATTGAGAGCAATTCTGTTGCTAAGGGAGGGCCAGTGGGATTACTGAACAAAATTCATCCTATTTTAACATCCCAATTCATCCATTTTGGATAATAAAGCTGTCACATCGTAAAACCATCAACTTCATAGCACATTTTTGTGGAGGATGAAAATAGGTTTAAAAAATAGTGAATCGAGCTTTGGCAGATTTTATTACCACAATGTCCTTCGTGAGTTCAGCTGCAAATACTTTTGGTACTGATGGGGCATTTCACATAACACTGCACTGAAAAGAAACTACTCTTCAACCATTTCTTTGTAATGTCTCTTTTTTCTCTCTCTCTCTCTCTCTCCTTCCTTCATTTTTCTTCTTTCTCCTCTAATTTATTTATGTATTTCTTTGTCTTTCCTTCTTTCCTTATGTATTTCTTTGTTTTTCATCTCCTTCCTTATGTATTTCTTTGTTTTTTCTCCTTTCCTTATGTATTTTATTATTTTTCCTTTATTTCTCTTTTTTTCCTTTATTTTATGTATTTATTTGTTTTTCTTCTATTTCCTTAAGTATTTCATTGTTTTCCTTTCTTTCCTTATGTATTTCATAGTTTTTCCTCTATTTCTTCATGTATTTCTTTGTTTTTTCCCTCATTCCTTATGTATTTCATTGTTTTTCCTCTCTTTCCTTATGTATTTCATTGTTTTCCTCTATTTCATTTTGTATTTCATTGTTTTCCTCTCTTTCCTTATGTATTTCATTGTTTTTCCTCTCTTTCCTTATGTATTTCATTGTTTTTCCTCTATTTCTTTGTTTTTCTTTTCTTTTTTTATGTATTTCTTTGTTTTTCTTCTATTTCCTTAAGTATTTTATTGTTTTTCCTCTCTTTCCTTATGTATTTCATTGTTTTTTCTTTCTTTTCTTATGTATTTCTATGTTTTTTTTCTTCTATTTCCTTAAGTATTTTATCGTTTTTCCCCTCATTCCTTATGTATTCCATTGTTTTCCTTTATTTCTTTTGTATTTCTTTGTTTTCCTCTCTTTCCTTATGTATTTCTTTGTTTTTATCTCTTTCCGTATGTATTTCATTGTTTTTCCTTTATTTCGTCATTTATTTCTGTTTTTCCTCTCTTTTCTTATGTATTTCTTTGTTTTTCTTTCCTTTTCTTATGTTTTTCTTCTATTTCCTCAAGTATTTCATTGTTTTTCCTTTCTTTCCTTATGTATTTTTTTTGTCCTCTTATTTATACTATGGCCAATGTATTTTCATTGTTATTCCTCTCCTTCCTTATGTTTTTCATTGTTTTCCTCTATTTATTTTTGTATTTCTTTGTTTTCCTGTCTTTCCTTTTGTATTTCATTGTTTTTCCTCTATTTCTTCATGTATTTCTTTGTTTTTTTCCTTTTTCAAAATGTATTTCTTTGTTTTCTTCCCTTTCTTTATGTATTTCATTGTTTTTCCTCTATTTCTTCATGTATTTCCTCGTTTTTTTCCCTCTACTTCTTCATGTATTTAATTGTTTTTCCTCTCTTTCTTTATGTATTTCTTTGTTTTTCTTCTCTTCCTTATGTGTTTCAATGTGTTTCCTCCTTCTTCTTCTTTCGTAACAAGATTTCCGATGAATCAAAATGTGAAGTACCCCTGCATGGAACTGAAGAAGAAGGAAAAGCCTTCGAGGACAAATCGGGATGGCACTGTTATAAAATGTTGAGTCACCCCAAAATCACATTATTTTCACCCTTAATGCCCATCTTTGATACGTTTACGACTCGACAGGTAATTTCCTCATAAAACTGGTAATAGGGATGAATTTGGGATGAATGCCTTCCCCTAGTAACGAGTCTCCTCCTACTTCCAAATTCATCCCTTTTTAAGCCACTTTCCAGGTACGCAGATTCTCATAGTGCCACCGAGTGGTCTCATGTCAAAGTCTGATGGTCAGGCTTGTGTTTGACGTCTATCAGGTATTTTTCCGACGTGTTGGACGGCATACGAAGAGTGAAAATAGTCCGGTCAGGGAACTAAGCTCAGGCCTTATACCCCCATTCCACTGACAATCGGACTCTCATCTCGAGCTCACCTGATCCCCAAAATGGCAATTTTGATGAGTTCCGATGAAATCTCACTCGAGGAGCCTATTTTGGTGACCCTGATTTTTTTATTACCTGCATGAAATCGGATGAAAGACTGGTATCTGCCCGACATCTGTCCGCCGTTTTTATCGGCTTGTCCAATCCATGAATTTGCTTTCGGAGGGTAATTTGGGGGCTATCTGACTCTAAACTGGCACTTCCAACATCTATCTGATACCGACCAAACTCTAACCTAATTAATGAGTCATTACTCGGAGATCGATTGTACATTGACCCGATACTACCAACATTCCACAGTTGGGTTGAAAACGACACTTCTTTTCGAAAAGTTGATAAAAAACCGCTAATTGCAATAAGTTGAGTACCTGATCACCCGATTTTAATCAGATGTCGGCCAGAGACGTCGGACAGCTGAAAACAATAGAATCTTATACACGTCAGACGGACTGACACATATCCAATATTGACTCGAGGTCGAAAATGGAAATGATGTCCGGTCAGTCCGATAGCGAACTAAGGCCTGAGCTTAGTTCCCTGACCGGACTATTTTCCCTCTTCGCATGCCGTCCAACACGTCGGACAAATACCTGATAGACGTCAAACAGAAGCCTGACAATCAGACTTTGACATGAGACCACTCGGTGGGCAACCAGAAGGATTAAAAAACGCGTCCGGTTAGTGAACGACCCTCAAAAATTCTCAGTG
>CALNVZ010002533.1:87082-104066 GCA_940671915.1 Paracentrotus lividus
TACAATTGCCCCTGGACACGGGGCAATTGTAACACTCGACCTCTTGTTTTGAAATGGTAATGGCTTCAAAATAACTTGTTGTACTTAGTCCAAACCTATTCATATGTCAAGCTAAGATATGCATATTTCATTTTATTTAATTTTAAGCAAGTATTTGGCTTCAATAAAGTTGATAGGTTAAATTTGGAAAAAAAACTGTTACAATTGTCCCCGGTCTCCCCTAGCCTTCTTTTGATTTAGTGACAGCCATCGACCTTTCGTTTTTTGTTAAATTCTAGAAAAAGGGGTAGCCAATGATGATATTTTTGTTTTTATTTGGGGTGGTTTCTCAAGGAGGTACGAGAGATGCAGTTCCAACTGGCAACTAATTTATTGAAACAGCTGTCACTTTCTAAAGACGCACAAAAAAATATACAGGTTCAATGCTGCCTTTGATGTTTGATCCTCAAAGCCGACAGATTTATGGCGATAACATAGTAGCGAATTGTGTATTGCTTATATTGCTTATATTTCACTTTTCATTTGACTGAACAGCGCCAAAATTGAGCACATGATAAAATATGAATATATCGACGATATAATGTCTAAACATTGGGGTAAATTCAATGACAGCACCTTAAATTTGTGAAAAGGGTTACAAAAAATGATCATCCTAAAATCCCCTTTTTAAAAATCTTCCGATTATTTCCGGCAGACGAAAATTTAATACGTGCTAGTTGGAATATTGGAAATTATGAAGCTATATGTCAGATTAGTGCCCACAACTGCCCAGTCAAGTAATTTTGATTTATATGTCGGAAAATATTGTGACATTTCTTTTCGCTTGCCTCGCAAAGGATACGCATTGTGTATTGCTCACAACTTTCAGACAAGTGGTAGCGAAAAGAAATTTCTATTACAAAATAATATCTCCTTTTGAAAGTGGCCCTACGAGTGCAGCCAAGTATAGGGATCTTTTATCTACCAATCTGCAAGAGAGATCTAGTTAAGCACATGCCCGACATATTTTCTCCTCGCGGCTTTTAAGCTTGATCAAACGATTCCCGCTTGCATGATCTCAAGGGCTTGTACCTCCTTAGGGTGCTATCTCACTTCGCGGAAACAAAATTGAGACAGATTTGCCCGCATGGCATTGCACTACGTCTGTCTCCTCTGCTGTCTCCGCGACGGATTTTTTGGGCCACAGGAGACAGATCTAGTACAATGACATGCTGGCTAATCCGTCTTATGTGTCACGTAACCTTTTCTACGTTGCACAAAAGATTTCGTCGCGGAAAAAGCTAGTATAATGCCATGCCGGCAAATCTGTCTCAATTTTGTTTCCGCGAAGTGAGATCCCACCCTTGGGGATTTCGATCACTTCGCGTAAACTACTTTGAAACAAATTTGAGACAGATTTGTCAGCATGGCTTTGTCATAGCTCAGTCTCTTATGCTACAGTCACACAGACACTTACGTATAGATACGTTTGTGTTGTTTAAATCTTAATTCATCTTCTATTCTATCATTTCTTATGTATTTCTTTGTTTTACTGGATGAACGAAATTATCAATATTTCCACTGCTGACTATGACGGGTAGGCATCCGTGGGGATCCGCAGAAAAGAAAACAATTTTTGGACGCAACCGAACGTAACTCAACGTAAGTGTCTGTGTGACTGTAGCATTAAGTTTCCTAAAGTTCTTAAGTTTCGGAGACATCTCTAATACGTTTAATACGTGGCGCAAACGATTCGCGATTCGTGTCATCATGTTAAGGATACGCCGCACAGTGGGCCAGAATCCATCCAAACCGTGCCAAAATTCCAAATTGGTGAATTTGGAATTTTCCAATTTTTCATATGTTTTAGGAAGAAAACATTCTAAATTTTATTGAAACACCAATATTTTTAAATTTAGCGAGTTTTAAAGGGGTTATTTACCCATTTGAAAATGGAATATTCCGAAAGTTGATCAAAATTTGAGAAAAGGGGCAAAGTCACAAAAAGCTTAATAAATTTATCAAGCGACCAGCAATCAACCTGTTACTTAATACATGTCTTGCTTAATGGTGACCCATTTAGGACATATAATTAAAATTTTAAAGAAAGGATTATTTTGGGAGAAATGAGTACTGAAATGTACAAAAATCATCGAAAATTTGAAGTTTTTTATAAATGTAACTTTTTTTTTTAGATTCCAGGCGATTCCAGGGGCGACTATACTTAGACGGTTTTGACCAACATCTCAGCTTTCTAAAGATGTAATTTGTTGCTGCTAATAGTTGCTAATGAGTATTTCGCAGGCGTTTAAAAAAAAACGTACAAGGAATTTATCGATAAATATTGGACTTTGTACGCGGAAGTGTAAAACTTCTACAAAAATCGTAACGTAGGTGGGGTATGCCCCAATAGAAATAAAAACATGCGAACCAACATCTTTTTATCTTTAATCATATTATGTGGTGAATAAGATATTCTCAAGAATAGATGATTATCCATACATGCATTTACCCTTTACAACATGAAAATAAGACATGTTCTTAAAACATGACTATTGAAGCGTAATTTTAACATGATGATAAAATTACCTTTAGGCGTCGTCAATAACAATATTAAAAAAGTGAACTTATTAATACTAGTTGCACCCCTCCCCTCGACACCAGATAATCGATTTTATTTAACCTAGATTTTGATTGACCTACAAGTGAAATATACGCAGAGCCTCCTTATCTTAAATCCGACACTGTGCATGTATATTACCAGTTACTTTCACTTAACCATGGTAACAACAAACAATACGTTTACATCTCACACGCGCTTTTCCAAATTAAAATCACTTTGTATATGTGCATGGGCACTTTAGCAATAAGGGAAAATGGCGATATCAAAGAAACAACTTTTTCAAGCCGTACAGTTAGCTGGATGCCTGTCAGATGTTGACGAAGCCATCAAGACAGCAATTAAGACAACATGTGAATATTTTCATGTTAGCGATTCGTCGAAAATACCACCTAGAATATTGAAGAGTTTGAAAAAAACAATCGGACGCTTTCTCTATCGTCTTCGAGAAAAATGGCAGAAGCGGAGACGCAATGAGAAGTATTTTCTAAAAGAATACCAAGACTGGCTTAATGCGTCTTTGACCTTCAGTTCTGAAGTTGAACAATTTCTTGTTGACTGCGTCAACAAAGAGCCCAGTAGGCCTACATCACATGGTGCGGGAAGACCAACGAAAGAGTGGGAAAATCTGTCCAACCGGTCAAGGAAAAGGAAAGCCCATCACCTGTTGAGATCTACAGAACCAGAAGAACTCGTGTATGCAGCCTCACAAGGCGCTTACCAAAAAAAATCCAATTTAAGGTACGTCTTGAAATTTGCCATGCTGACACCACAAAGACCAGCTAAAATAAGGAAATTGATTCATGCATCCAAACACAAAAACGAACCATTAAAACTGTCAGGGGCAGAAGCTCTTTCACTCTTAGTCCAAACTGGCATGACTAAGCAAGCTTACCAAACAAACCGATTGATCGCAAAGGATAAGAATGCTGATATATATCCTCCTTACAATGAGGTAAGGGAAGCTAAGGAAAAATGTTATCCGAGTGAGATTCAAGTCACAGAAGACTCTGCAAAAGTACCGTTACAAAACCTACTTGATCACACTGCAATTCGCATCATTCAGGAGCAAAAGGAGATTATTACAGAAACAATTGAAAATTTAGAAGAAGCCGAACAGCTAAATTGTGACTTGGTGTGCAAATGGGGCTTTGACGGCTCGTCTGGCAACAGTGAATATAAACAGAAGTCTACAACAGGTATGTGAATAATTTCTTCTTTCTCACAAACCAACGTGAATGTGTTTATTATGAGATGAAGTATAATTTATTTTTAAACAAGACGTCTTTAAATCGTACTCGTATAAAATGATAACATTAATTATCCTTATCGCAGATGATTAAAAAAAAAATATATTTCTTTATTTCTTTATTATTATTATTTTTTTTTTGTTGCAATAGTAACACATTTTATTCATGTGACAAATATATGATAAAGCAACGAATATATAGGTTTCATTCTGACGATATTTCAAAATATTTATGTTTGTTTCCAAAATTATGAAATTCTAAATGAATGTTTTATGTATCTTATAACACAGGCACTTTGGATGACAGCAGCATTTTCTGCACTACGCTAGTACCTTTGCAATTAAAGTTCAAAGACAAGATTCTATGGCAAAACCCTGTCCCGTCTTCGTCACGTTTTTGCCGACCCATACATCTTCAATTGAAAAAAGAAACTGTAGAACTTTCTCGAGAAGAAAATGAACATATTCAAGACGAAATTAAGAATTTACAAGCAATGAACGCATCTCTTGACATTGACTACGAACTGGCAGCAGAGGAAAATAGAAATGTCAGCATACAAATTAACTATGATTTGCACTTCACCATGGTGGACCAAAAAGTAGTAAATGCCTTGACTGACACAAAGTCATCGATGCGTTGCTACATCTGTGGAGCCACTCCCAAACAATTCAATGACATCGATAAACTCCCATCAAACTCTAACGAGGACGCATACAGCTATGGACTTTCACCACTGCATAAGTGGATTAGAAGCTTCGAAATGCTTCTTCACATTGGTTACAGGATCCCTATCAAAAAGTGGCGCGTTACAACTGAGAATGACAAAGCTGTCGTCGCGAATCGGAAGAAACAAATTCATGACCGTTTTAAGGAGGAACTCGGATTGAAAGTGGACGAGCCAAGCAAGGATCCGGCAATACCAATGACGGGAATACTGCCCGCAGAGCTTTTGCAGATGAGGAGACATTTGCTGACATTTGTGGATTAAATGTAAACCTTGTTCACAGGATTCATATGATCTTGGTTGGTATTTCGTGCAAATCGCCCCTAGATTCCGAGAGATTTGGCGCGTACTGCAAAAGAACAGCTGAAATCCTTGTACAGATCTACCCATGGTACAAGATGCCAGTGAGCGTGCATGTGCTGTTGCTGCACGGGTCTTCTATTCTTGCGTCATCTATTTTACCAATTGGGATGATGAGTGAGGAGGCCCAAGAAGCCAGAAACAAAGATAATAAAGAATATCGGAGAAACTATGCCAGGAAAACTTCAAGAGTACACACCATGAGCGACGTATTTCATCGGTTAATGGTTACTGGTGATATCGCAATAAGTGGCATATCTCTCAAATCTCCGAAGCCTAAACCTCTGCCACAGGAAGTGAAAGAGATGCTAAAAGACTCACCAATTACCCAATATGACTCAGACAGTGATTCATAAGTATAGTTGAGAAGATAATACGCAAAGAGGTAAAACTATAACTTCATTATAAAGATCATCAATAATTATTTAGAGTTTTCGAAGTGTAACTCCTTTTGCGATTTTCTGAGTTTTTTTTTACATTCAAATCTTGAATATTGAATTTTGTGGAGGAAAATGGAATATGTAAGACATTTACTTCGACTTCAAGGAGTAATAGACCTGCCTATTTTATTCAGAATGCAAAATTTTATTTATAATCAGAACAATATTAAGTTGGTCTCATTTAGGTCCAAAAACACTGGAAAAAAATTCACTTATCGAAGTCAAACAAATATTTTAATGGGTTGCAAAAAATGCACGTCATATCCAATCATTAAACAACACTTTGATGATACCAGGACAGCGTGAATATGCAATAAATATTTTCTTTAGGTCCAGTAGCCACATTACTGTACTAAGTCTTTTAAAAATGTTATATGAAAATGTTTATAATTATTTAGAGAGAGTACGGCCTAATTCAGTTTAATGACTCAATAGCAAATGGTCTCATTTTGTTCTTTAGCGGTCAAAGCCTCTAAATTCTCAAATTATCAAATTAATATGAAAATTTATATGTGTGAAAATGACTTTGACTTTATGTCTTTATCCAATCACAAGTATTTTGATGACGTCAGAGGAATCCGAATATACGATAAATGTGTTCCTTAGGTCCAGAAACTCAATAAAGATACCAATTATCAAAGAAATATGAACTTGTCTATGAGTGAAAACGAATGTATACCTTATCCAACCAGAACATAGCATTTTGATGACGTCAGAGCAGTTTGAATATGCAATATATGTGTTCCTTGGGTTGAGAACCCGTTTAAAAATCCATCTTGTCAAAGTAATGCATATCTCTCAATGTGTAACAATGCATGTTTGCACTGACCAATCAGAAAACAGTATTTAGATGACGTCACATGAAGTTAAGAATACGCCCATCGGATTCTACTGGTCTAAAAACATAAAGTAGCCAATATTTAGTAACTTTATTAACCATTTTCTTTGAGTAAATAATTTTGGCACGGTTTGGATGGATTCTGGCCCACTGTGCGCCGGTTCAGTGTGCAAAATGTAGACGTGAAGTGCGTTTGTTTTTTGTTTTGTTTTTTGTTTTGTTTTGTTTGTTTTTTTGTTTACATAACAATATCATTATAAAAACTATCCAGTTACATGTTTCAATTATTATAGTTTTATAAGTAAATATACAATGTAGAAAACAAATAATTTAATACTTTGAGGAGGAAACTTTGCTTGTTAATCCCAAGCTTAAAGGGGAATTACCCCTCAGAGAAACTTAGCTTCAGTGAATGGAGACAAACCCCCAAAACATACTGGGAAAGTTTCAGAAAAATCAGGCAATGAATAAGAGAGATATGAATTTTTAGATTTTGAGATCACTTATGATATGGAGATCCTGTAATTGGCAACGCGACCATGATGTGTGATGTAATGCAGGGAGATCTTTCCCATATCTATTGTACACATTATACTAAAATCATCTTTTTTCTTTATTCTAAAGGGAGAATAAAAAATCTTTTCATGGGATGACTTGTAAATATATGAAAGTCATAATATGTCATAAAAAGAAAAGCTGTTCTATCATTAGAATGAAAATAAAGAGACATTTCGAATAGTTCTCCCTTTGTGATGTCACAAATGGTGACCGCGTTGCCAATGGAAGATTTCCTATGTCATTAGAGATCTCAATATTCAAATACTCCTAACTTTCTTATCATTTATCCGATTTTCACCAAATTTTCACTAATGTGCTTATTTGATTTTTCTGCATCCACAGTAAGCCAACTATTTACATAGGGACAATTCTCCTTTAAATTAGTTGTATAACTGTATCACATTTAAAACATTTGTTAATGCGGTCGGGGCTACCTTAGGCCAACATACACTGATTAGTAAAAATGGGAAATAACAGAATGAAGTTGACCTAAAAATGATTCGAATTTAAACGCAATGTCCAATGTTGAGCAACCTGAGCAGGATTGATTCACCTAGCAGTCTATGGAAATAGCTAGCCAATTCGGTCTTTCCCCCATCACACACGTACGTTCCTCCTTGGATCTTGGCGTGCGCAGCCATATTGTGCGGTGGTCACATGTTGGATTTCCATGGTCACATCACGTCTTAAGTGAAACGTTCAACTCTCCACGCCATACACAATAGAAAGTCGTAGATAGATGCAAGTTGTGTTGTGACCATCGCGGTCTATTGTAATCTTGTGCGACGAAGGGTCCGTTCATTTATGTTCGTGTTTTTTTCATGCAACAAAATGACACCGAAGACAAAAGAGTTAAAAAAATCCACAGAAATAACGCAAAAGCGACAACGTGTTGAATATACACCTCTTATTCCCTAATTCGACCCTCAATCGTGAATAAATTATTTTTCAGGTATTCACGCTCTCTATCTTTTAAAGGTCATAAAGCTGTTCCGCTCGCAAATGTAATACAGTTGATATATTGGCACAAACATAATCCTGTTTTAAGGGAGATCAAGCTTTCGACTGGCAGACCAGGACGGACGTGTACTCACTACGGACTGGTCACGATACTTCACTCCAAGAATCCTCCTCTAGTATCCGGACCTTGGAGATCTTTCGCTGCGGTCTCGTCATATTCGATTCCTCTCTGTTACATCTTACAAGCCTTGTAGATTCCTAACGTCCTTCAGTCTGGCATCAACTATCCATCCGTGAAAAATTAGACCGTTCGTCTTGTTCTGCGTCGAACGAGGTTCAAGTGAATTCTGATGAGTCCGGAATTCCAGATACACCCTGCCGCAAGCATTCAGTTATGCAGATTGGAATACTTCTGCTAAGTAAAGAAAATATATTTATCGCTAATCGATCCTCAATATCGTGAATAAATTATTTTCAGTCACGCCTCTCTTAACTCCTTTTAGCAACACTGTTCACCCTGCAAATGTAAAGCATTTGATATATGCAAAAACATACCTTTTTCAAAGGGATGCACCAAGCTTCGACGCGCAAGACAGCTAAAACATTGCTCCACTGACAAACCGTTTTTTTAAATTGTTGTGGCAGTAATCTTCATCCTCAGTCAAATAAAGAACGGCAAACAAGATTAAATGTTACCAGCATACTTTTGTCTGTCTTAAATCTTGTATGCTTTGAATTCATTTTTCGGAGTTGAAGAGAATTTTTTAATTATTTGTTATCTTTTCATTTGGTTGATCGGAATACACCGAATGCAGATATTCTGCAAACACTGTCTAACACCTCAGTCTTATCATAGCATAATGTGCAAACTAGTTTAAGTTTTCATGATCATACCGAGACCTAACATTCTCCTGCAATCCGACTTTAAAAGTCCCAAATTACATAAAAACTGAAAAGACGATCTTTTGCGAGTTTCAAGAAATCGGCCTGTTTTATTATTATTCTGTCAGGGGCAACACGAAAAAAGTGAGAGCTGCTGTGTTGCCTCCCACCACTAACGCGAGAGACAATGCATACCAAACTCGTCGGATTCAACCACAGCTGATTACCAAAAGCATCTTCTGCCAGTGCATTCTAATACATTATGAACAAATGTCTCTCTCTCTCTTAGAATATAGTAGTCGTATATCTTACTGTGTACTCACAGGTAATTTGTGTAGGTCCCTTGACAATTATAATATCATCGTCAACATCCTTTTACCCAGCAGCATCCAATATTTTCCCAAAGCCAATGCTGGACAGGTGGAATAATTTGTAGCATCTATAAAAGCCCATGCTCCTCGTCTGTACATATCAGTTTTGCTTTTCATTATAAAAATGTTCACATAAGACACATACAGAACTAAGCCAATTTTACGAATTCGTCAATTTCGTCTGCATATGTAATCAAAATCATAGTATGTAATCTAATAAACTTGTTGAAGACCCATATTCTCAACAACTGCCTTCAAATTGTCTGGAGTTAAAGCTTCCTTCTTAACAATGGTTTTGTGTAACAATTTATTTAGGCTTTGTAATTGTGTAAGACAATATAAAGGAACTTGCGATTACATGGGTTTACAGTCAAAAATCCAGTTAATGACGTAAAAAAGCCGACTCTATCCTGGAGTGCGGAGCTTTGGCTGATATAAATTAATTATAATGACTAACATCTTCTTGTACCATGTGTACTGCTGTATTTAGATTTACATTATGTTGCTTACACCAATCATTCCAGGCTATAAACGTTCTCTGGTATCTATAAATTTTGTTATCAGCTCTCGAAGCTGTCAAAATCTTGTTCAAGTTATATCATCCCGACCAGTGATGAATTTTTCAAAAAACAGAAAATAAGTATGCATACATGTATATACACATATACCAATATAACATTTACATCCAAAATGCGATAAAATCTCAATTTAATTGGGATTGCTTAGTCGGTCCCAATATAAAGTATTTATCTTTGCCATGGAAAAAATGTCCTCTGTGGACTATTTGTTTAAAAAAAAAATTCGAAAGACTTTGTTTTCAATAGGTTTCCATTACCTCTCATATGACATGCCGTTCACCACATTGACTCTCAGAATGATCCTACGCTATTTCAGCTATCCGCCATGTGGCTGTCTGTAACAAATTACAATAGTTCCCAAATAATTCTCAAGTTTCTCTCATATGACAATCCTTCAACGCTTATTGCTCTCCAACATAATGGATCCCTAGCTATTCATGCTATTCCGCCATGTGGCGATGAACAAATTACAATTTATGTTTCCAAATATTTCTCAATATCCTCTTCAAATGACATCCTGTCACCACTATGCTTCCACGCATAAGTGATCCTAGAACTTATTCAGCTATCCGCCACCGGCTGTGTAAACCAAAATTACAATAGTTTCCAATAATTCTCAGTTTCTCTCATATGAAGATCTGTCAACCACTATTGCTCTCAGATAAATTGGACTACTAGCTATGTCAGCTATCCGCCATGTGCTATGTGTATACAAATTACAATTATGTTTACCAAATAATTCTCCAATTCCGCTCATATGACATCCGTCACCAACTATTGCTCTCCAGCCATATATGGATCCTAGCTATTCAGCTATCGCACCATCGGCTGCTGTAACAAATTTACAATAGTTTCCAATTAATTCTCAATTTCTCATATTAGAACTGTCACCACGACTTGCGTCTCCAGCATAAGTGAGAATCCTAGCTATTCAGCTAATCGCCATGTGGCTATGTAACAAATGACAATATCGTTCCAAAATAATTCTCAATTCCTCTCATATGACATCCTCACCACATTCTCTCCAGCATAAGTTGATCCTAGCTATTCAAGCTATTTCCCACCAGTGCGGCTGTGCTGTAACAAATACAATAGTTCCAAATAATTCTCAATTTCTCTCATATGAAATCCTCGTCCACCACTATTGCTCTCCATGACATAACGTGGATCCTAGCTATTCAGACTATCCGCCCATGTGGCTAGTGTAAAAATGTACATATGTTTCCATAAATAATTCTCAATTACCTGCTACATATGACATCCGTCACCACTATTTGCTCTCCAGCATAATGGCATCCTAGCATTCAAGGCGTATCCGCCATGTAGGCTGTTAACAAATTACAATATGTTCCAAATAATTCCCAATTGTGCGCGAAAAGACATTCGATCACCACCATTTTGTTCTCCAGCATAAGTGTCATCCTACTATTTCAGCATCTGCCATTGGTTGTGTAACAAATTACAATAGTTTCCACATAATTCCCAAATTTCTCTCAAATGACCATCCGTCACCACTATTTGCTCTCCAGCATACAAGTGCGATCCTGCTATTCAGCTAACCGCAAAGTGGCCTGTGTTTACGTAACAATTACAAGATGTTCCAAAATAATTCTCAATTCCTCTCTTTATGACATCCGTCACCACTATTGCTCTCCAGCAAAGTGGATCCTAGCTATATTCAGCTATCTCCAGTGCTGGCTGGTGTAACAACTTTATAATATGTTTACCAATTCAACAGGATAATCTCCATCAATAATTGGATGTATGATCATTAATACCAAAACTTATGTTCAAATTATCTCTCAGTATTTTGGAAT
The DNA here is from genome assembly GCA_940671915.1 of Paracentrotus lividus. Classification (NCBI taxonomy): domain Eukaryota; kingdom Metazoa; phylum Echinodermata; class Echinoidea; order Camarodonta; family Echinidae; genus Paracentrotus; species Paracentrotus lividus. The sequence continues at coordinate 98,460 of CALNVZ010002533.1, forward strand.
TTCTTTGTCCAAAAATTTGACTTTTATTTCTGCCTTGTACAAACAATTCATTGAGGATTTTCTATTTCAAAGTATTCAGAATTAGAACGAAATCACTCTGCTCCAAGACGCAGAATAGGCCAAAAAGGCTGAGGGCCAGAAAGGTACACTAAAAGTTTCAACTAGGCAAAATTTGCAACATTTTTCAATACTAGTCTTGCCCTATACATTCAATAAGGCCGAAACTAGCAATTGTTTTTGCGCCGGACCAATCACAAGAAAATTAATGGCGACGAGGGCCGGGCACCATATCTAGACAGAGACTTCTTATTTTGAAATTAAAATTCTCCGCAAAAATTTGTCTCACATTTGTCTAAAAACTCACAAAACTCGACTTGAAACGCCCCAATCATCAAAGTCAATGATACGGTAAATGCATCTGCATGACGGTTCTCCTCTCTTCGAAAACATCGAATATATATCTTATATGGTTTCCTTTCATAACTCAAAAATTCAAACTCATCTCGTGCAATTCTTAGCCATTCTTCTTTCATAACAATTGATTCTACACCTTTGTTATCAGAGAAAACCTTGACAGTTTATATGTCTCAAGTGAGATACACAATTGCTTGAAATGCCATAACTTACTGATTTCAGTTCTCTCCAAGAGGAGCTTTTGCCATTTCAAGTCTCATTCAATGTAGCCTTCCTGATGATCTCCTGATGCATAAACCTAGTTTTATTGAGTGACTGTGCCAAACACTGAAACAAGACTATTGACTTTCTAGCTAAACTGCAATTTTCGTAACTCTGTTGAAAGAACCTATACATAACTCAAGATCCTTCATTATTCTTTCAGTAATCTTTATACAAGTTACCCTGCTATCCCATGTCATTCCTAACCAATCTAGTACTGGACCGGAGTCCAATAAATTTCTCAACATTTGGCACCAATCTGCTTCCAGTAAGTCATTTTTTACTGCCTTGGCCATGATATCACATGATTCAAAGAAAATCACACGGCTCCATCCATCATCTAAAATTAGACGTCCGTCTTGTTCTGCGTCGAACGAGGTCAGTGAATTCTGAATGAGTCCGGAATTCAGACACTCCTCTCGCAAGCATTCATATGCAAATTGGATACTTCTGCTAAGAAAGAAAATATATTACTTTGGATATTGGTGTTTGAAATATAGGCCTACCAATTAAACACACAATTTGGTTTTTCTATGGTCACTTTTAAGAGTGCTCAAAATGACGATTTATTTTTTTACTAAACCAAATATAGAAATTATATGTGCTTTTATAAAATCATAATTTTTTAATATCTCTTCCCTTTTTGATATTTTGAAAAAAATATGAAATGTTAATTAGAAGTTAACTGAACCGATACCGTTGTTGGTTTAAGGAGGATAGTTTTTTTGACTTGGGGACGCCCCTTTGAAATCAGGTAAAATCTTCTCTTTTTTACAAATAAAACCATAGATTCGTTTCAAGTACATTTTCATCATTATGTCAATCGTTTATTTATGATTTTAATGTTGATATTAATCATCGAAATTAAAATTTGGAGTGTGGAAATACAATGTATGTCTATGTTTCGCTGGATTAATGCTGTAGTAAACAGGAAAAAATTAAGTAATATTGTATTGAAACTCGCAGAAAATAAATATCAGCGCGCGTTAAGAGGCTATATCGCCGCGACTATCGGCCAAGTTTTCCAGTCCCATTCCGGTGTTTGGTAATATTTCACGTGGGTTTCACAAGTGATATTCAAGGATGTGTCTCCAAGTCAAAAAATCTATCCTCCTTAAACCAACAACGGTATCGGTTCAGGTAACTTCTAATTAACATTTCATATTTTTTTCAAAATATCAAAAAGGGAAGAGATATTGAAAAACTATGATTTTATAACCCCAAAATTCGTCGTTTTGATCACAGGCTTCTAAGATGCATAAATAACTGAGCGAAATAATTCCAAATTGTTTGTTGAATTAGTTTATTTGATACACCAATCTCCAAATTCAAGATGCATATGCACCATTTTGCCCAGAGGCGGCGGAAAGAATTTGAAAGTGGGGGGTTACAATGAAAAAGGGGCACTTTTTCTAAAGAGGGGGCACTTGAGACTCGAGGCTTTAAAAGAAAATTATTCAGATAAGTAGGGGGTTCGCAGAAAATTTGCCTTTAAATTTGTGCTTTTAAAAATTTTAATGGCTTTGTATCTTATATCAATGATAAACAAAAGGTGCGAGCGCGAAGCGCGAGCCGAAAATTTTGAGATAATTGTTCATTATACACCATATTTAGCATCCGTGAGCGCGAAGCGCGAGCTGAAAATTTGAATTAATTGTGCATTGTATAATGTATTTAGTACCTGCGAGCGCGAAGCGCGAGCCGAAAAATTTGAGTTAATCGTGCATCATATACCCTATTAAATATCCGCGATCGCGAAGTTCGAGTTGAAATTATGAGCTTAAAAATGGAGTTTATTGTGCATTATATACCCTATTAATTATCCGCGAGCGCAATGCGCGAGTTGAAAATTATGAGCGTAAAAATGGAGTTTATTGTGCATTATTATACCCTATTCAGTATCCGCGAGCGCAAAGCGCGAGCCGAAAATTTTGATTTTAAGAGACATAAGGAGTAACAAGGGGCACTTTCTTGTATTTAAAGTGCCCCTTTTTAGTTATAAAAGTGCCCCTTTTTACTATAAAAATGGCATTTTATTAGCTAAGAAAAGGGGCACTTTTGAGTTAGGAAAAGAGGCATTTTTAGGGTGGATGAAAAAGTGGGGGGTCACAGTGCCCCCCCCCTGCCCCCCTGGTTCCGCCGCCTCTGATTTTGCCACTTTTGATGTATTTCGGTGGGTTTTTTTTTTTAATTTTGCTGTCCAACTCGTTTCTACTGCTTGAGAAAAACATTACAACAAATTACCGACCGCTCGCGTTGCACACGAAAACTAGCGTGCGCGCGCACCTCAAACCAACATGGCGCCCTACTGGCGGCGGACACACAACCAATAGGCGAGAAACGTACGTGCACATGAAAGGAGCTCATTCTTTTTTCCTTGGCAATAACACAACATCGCATGTCCCCGCTTCCTTAATGAATAACATGAATAATACATGAACGAAAACAAAGATGACGGTCCAGGTTGGGCGGAGCTTCCAATTTTGAGCTTGTGATTGGACAATGGATAGGTTTTTCGTTCGACGATTCAATCGACCGTTCAAAACGCAGGAACACTATTGTGTCAAATGCGTCTATGTTTATAACAGCTGACCCAAAACATTGCTGATATGAAAAGAAATAACCTACCGCCCAGCCTTTATGATTAGTCAAATCAAAGTATGCTTCTTTTATGTTTTAGCAAAGGGGGAAATGCCTGTATACATTCCTATCAAAGCGCTTGCTGATTGGCTTATAACTGACTTACGTTCTCGAGCTCCGCTGAGAACCTAAGCGTTCTACGTTTGAGGAGAACGTACATTTCCACAAAAAGCGTTGTAGATTTTGACAACGGGCAGCTATCTCTTGTAGCTAGGGGAAACCCTCGATTGTGCACACGAAAACTCGTAATTTAAATGCTTGCCAGTCGTTTCTAGCAAATACCAGGTTTACACACTCTTTTTCCTGTACTAACAGTATGCAGGAGTTTGGGGTTTGAGCTATTTTGAAAATGAAGCCTCTCATAATGCTAACGTTCTAGATTAGCTCCTCCGTAGTCCAGCGAAAGCACTCTATTGACGGGTAAACAACGCACAGTCCCCAACATTCTTAATCCATTCATTCACGCAGCAATTGCTCAGATACTCAAAATCAAGCTTGATCCACGCAACTTCTTGATGCAATACATGCTTTGCCCTAAAATATACATGCATCATCCTCGGTTGAGACTATTATTGCATAATATCATATTGTTTTTGAATTACAACACAATTTTTGTTACTAATATAAGTTTATTTCATTTTCGGAAACAAAAAGAACCTTAATTCATTTTCGGATTAATGTACCTTCGGAATAACGAACCCTATTTCGTTTTCGGAATGACTAACCTTCGGAATAACGAACCCTATTTCGTTTTCGGAATGACGAACCTTTGAAATAAGGAACCCTATTTCGTTTTCGGAATGACGAACCTTTGGAATTATGGACCTTCGGAACAACGAACCTTCGGATTAAAGAACCTTCGGAATAACGGGTATCCTCTGATTTTCCAGTTGCGATTTCTCCCGAGTCTATGCGACGTGTCAGAAAAATTGCCGTGACTAGCCCTCAACGGGGAACAAAGTTTCAAAAATCAACCTATTATTTAGACTTCTGTTTGATTTCCCAATACAATGTTGACCCAAGAAAGGTGCAAATTAAAGCTGATGAGTACTTCAGCATGCAAATCACAAAAATAAACCATGGATTTGATGTAGACTCGAAATCATATTACTCTGATAATGATGTAAAAAGGAAATTCGCAAAATAAAGCATCGTTGAATGCTGCCCATGAGCAAATTTTACCTTTCCGAATTATCAAAAAGTGAGTCCAGTAGAAAATCCCAGGCAACAGTTCGTAGAATAAAACATTATTTTAGTAACAAAGACAGAGTTGTTATGCAATGTGCGTGACAGCAAATTTATCACGATATTCATGATCACGAATTATCAGGAATTTTGTTGAAATGATATTGTGAATAGAATGTTGTGTTTTATACCTTTACGTAAAGTGTGATTTTGAAACATACGCTTGGTCACACTTTTTTTTTTACATCTTTATTAAAGGGTTTTATCATTAGGCCTACAGTTGTCACAGCATTTCATCAATTCACTGTAGGTTATACAATATATCTAACATTATCATGATAATTTATAATAATTAATTTAATATTGACTTCTTCATTTTCTAATAACGTCTTCTTGTATGTTCCCACCCCCCAAATAAAACAAATAAAGAAACAACAAAACAAAACAAAACAAAACGAATACAACAGGCCTACAAGTAATCACATCCAATCCCATTATTGTTAGACCAATAAGATGATAGTAAAGGACCCCCTGATGAGCCTTGCATCTTAAATGAATGGTCTTACCATCAGCCGATGTTACACAGGTCGATAGGATAAATGTCCCCACAAAGGCGAAGATCCAACGACGAACCTTCATTCTCCCAATCATCCGTGGGAGGGCGCTTCACTGAAGAAATCTTAGTTGAATCAGAAGAAAATAATTAGTTCAGTTCAGTTCAATTCCCCAAAACATGTCATGATATAATGTAGAGACTGGAAATAGGACATAAAATTACACATACAACCCTGATCAAATTATGAAATTATTAGTTTTTATCATCATTATTCATCAAAAAATTTATCAACATTTTCTTTAAAAGCATGGTAAATCATGTGTTGTTTTTTTTTCTTTCTTTTTTTTAAAAGCAAATAAATAATAAACAAACAAATAAACAAAACAAAAGCACAAACAATAAAAGCGATCGGAAAGCCGATCAGGAATTAAACTACGTTCTCTACGGGCAAACTCCAAGGTTTTCTACCTTCACATGGGTAATATCGGTCGTTAAAATAATGGTATCGATGTCCACATGACGATCAAAATGCAACGTCTGTTTGAGTGTAT
>CALNVZ010002533.1:113168-125592 GCA_940671915.1 Paracentrotus lividus
GTTGGTGGTGTTGGTGTTGGTGTTGGTGTTGGTGTTGTTGTTACTTTTAATTAATTATTTCTATATCTATTATATATTTATTTATATTTAGCCCTATACTTATTTTATTTTTTTCCAGTGAAATTATTTTATTTTGCTCGATTTCTATTAGTCTATTTACCCTAAATGTTTATTTTAATTATATTCATACTTATAATTTTTAATATAATAATATTTGCAGAGTGAACAAATCTTTAACATGAAAGAAATGGTCTAAAATAATTACATTTATCTATTAGAGGTGTATGCAGCTCTCGGTAAATTTTGCAGAATAACCCCTTTGTGGATACGAAATTGGGCTCAGGCCCGTAAATTGCTTCTTTTTTTTCTAGCTCACACTTCGCGCTCGCTTAGAGGAAATAAAAAGCTGGTACATAAACCCTTCTGGTACGGCAGGTTTGTTTAATTTCTTTGGTAATCAATTCAGTATTTACTATTTTCATTATGCATGATTTGGTTCATTTAACTTCAAAATTTTCCTCTCGAGCTTTGAGCTCGCCTTGTATATATGCTGAGGTAATTCGGCACAACCCCCAAAGTCGGCCCTTTTTTGCCCCTTCTTTGTGTGTATAGATACAAAAAAACTTCTTGTTTACCTCAAAATTTTCCGCTCGCGCTTCGTACTCGCCTGGAATTGTATATTTGTTGAGGAAATTCGGCGCGCAACCCCCAAAATCGGCCCTTTTTGCCCCTTCTTTGTGTGTACAGATACAAAAAACAACACACTTTTAGTTTACCTTAAAAATTTCCGCACGCGCTTTGCGCTCGCCAAGAGTTGTATATTTGCTGAGGAAATTCGACGCAACCCCCCCCCCCCCGCGACATTTTTGCCCCTTCTTTATGTGTATGGATACAAAAAACACCTTTCGTTTAGCACCACGAATCATCCCCCACATTCGAGCACCTGTCTACGCCACTGCCGCTGAATAATAAGTTTCTCTTCTAATGTGGGCCTTTATCACCCCATGACTAAATAATCAATTCTGCAAGTATATCCACTCTGTCTTTATTTCATAGAATTTTTTTTTCTTTTCGAAACATAATCGGCGGCGACTTCTTTATCTTCCGATAAAGATTTATTTCCGCCGTTGCTTTGATATAATTTCTTTCAAATTCATAAATAAATAAATAAGGAACGAATACAACTGCGGAATTATTTTTTTTATGGAGAGATAACAGGCCGATGTTAGAAGCGAAGCGTGTTCTTTATCGGAAGAGGTCACCGTCGATAATGTTTCAAAATAGATTCTTTATGAAATATAGATGGAGCAAAACAGTAGCGGGAATAGTTATTTAGTTATGGCGTGATTATAACAGCCCGTTTTTATGAGCGAATTCTTTATCGGTAGAAGTCGCCGTTGATTATGATGTGAAGCAAATTCTCCGAAAATCAAAATTTTACAGCAGAAGCATAATGACACCCCTTCCCTGAAAAAAAAAAATCCCCTTTATCTGGACCAAAACCGAGGTTATTGATGAGTGACCAACACACAGTCCACAACATTCTTAATCCATTCGCTCAGGCAGCAATTACTCAGATAAAATCGAAATCAAGCTTGATCCACGCCACTTCTTGATGCAATACATGCTTTGCCCCAAAAATACACATGTATCATCCTCTGCTGAGACTATTATCGCATAATATCATATTGTTTTTTTAATTACAACACAATTTTGTTACTAAAATAAGTTTATTACAATTTCGGAAAAACGCACCTTATTTCATTTTCGGATTATGAAACTTGGGAATAACGAACCCTAATTCGTTTTCGGAAAGACGAACCTTCGGAATAACGAACCCTATTTCGTTTTCGAAATGACGAACCTTTGGAATAACGAACCTTCGGAATATCGAACTCTATTTAGTTTTCGAAATGACGAACCTTTGGAATAACGAACCTTCGGAATTACGAGTTGTAACTGGAAAATCTGCAAACAAAACAAAAATGTTAAACATTTTCAGAGTTTTGTTTGATTTTCCCCGCAGACGACACATCGTCTTCACGACCCGAGAGACTCATTATCGCGCACCCATTCCATAACCCGTAAGATAGGCTTCTTCTTGTCTTCGAGATTATTGAAACTTGTGAAAATAGACGATGAAACCAAATTCTTGCAAAAAGTTGGTTTCTCCCACATCATTTTGTGTAATTTTTGGGTGGTTTGTGTTCACGCTTGGATGAACACGGTGCATTGTTTGCGAACAGGTAAACTTAGAATTGTGCGAAAGTGGGAGTAAAATCAATACAAAAAAAAGAAAAAAGAAGCAAATCCATCCTGTTTAAAAAAATTATGAAGTAAAAGGGGAATTTTTCTGAAAATAATAGTAATATTATCAATAATAATAGCTTCTTATATAGCGCCTAATATGAAGCAATTTCATCTTTAAGCGCTTTACAATTATTATTTATTTTTAATTATTATTATTATCATCACATGATTATCTTGAGGACATACGTGTCTATAACAAATAGGCAAGCTTGATTTTCTCAGTCTAACAGGACTATGGTCAAAACAGAAAACTGTGGCCCTTACGTATTCCTTGAACTTTGTGTTATTGTGCTATGTGCTATTAAGAACCCTAAGTCCGATGGAATTATCGCTTGGTTCTAAGTATAAATCTGAAAAGGTCCTAGCATTAGACCAGTTCGCCGTTTTCTTGATCTCGCTGAGGGTCACGCCTTGTGCAAAAGGCGGAAGAAGTTGATCATGTTGAACCTAAAGGAAACTATGGGCAGAGAAAATATTGGTATCGATGCCCAATGCAGAAAACACGGATTTCATCCATCGTGCAAGTGTATTGTTATGTAATAACTGACTGATGGAGTTTTCGGGAGGAAAGAAAAAGTTTAGTTTCATGACTTTCACTCCTTAGATGTTCGGTACGAATAAGATACTCTTTTATGTCGACATAACACAAAGCTTTCGGTTCGCATAATACGATGCCAATTTTACATCTTGTTTGCCAATACCTTTCTTTGGCGTGGTAGTCTTTAAAACATTGACAATAGTACAGTTCTTAGATAAGTGCAAAAAATGTATTACATTAACTTTTGGCTCAAACTAAATAAAGATAACTCCCTGTTATTTGGAAGTGAAGAAAAGAAACCCAAATGATTCCTTGGGATTGGACAGGTGCCAGAAAGACTTACAAGCATCCAATGATAGGGGTAATAACAATTGTAAAGCACTAGAGATAAAATTGTTTCATATATTAGGCGATATATAAATCGCAGCTATTATTATTATTATTATTATTGACCCAAGACAGAAGATACATTCCAGGTACCGCTATACCCAGGTCAAGATTCCTGTCAAGAGGCGAACAGTTATAACGGGTGCTTCCCAACGGAAAGAACCATCAATACTAGGAAATATATAGAAAGAAGTGCTGATCGGTATGAATTCATTGTTGAATATGATTTCCCCACGGAATGTTGATGACCAAGAAAAGTCAAAAGGTTATATAGACGGCTTGTAAAAATGAACCGATTGTTCAGTATACACCAACAGTGTCATTTTTGCCAGGCTGGTTCATACTGTTTGCTTGTACCTGGTTGCCATGACATTGCAATGAGATCGGCTGCGTGTTTAGAAATGCCTGTCGAATCCCATTGTTATACCCCCGCCACACTGAGCTCGTTCCTACTACGTCCTTGCAAATTTTGCCGAACGGGCATAGTCTGTGTGTAAACTGAGTGGACGTAGTAAATACTTCTTACGATCTGTTTACGAACTTCGTGGACTAGCTCGGTCGGATTTTCAAAAAAGTGTTCAAAAAAAAATCGGGCGCCCATCTCGTCCTAAAATTTAACGGGGTGGCAACGTACCTGAAACGAGATGGACGTACTACAAACGAAATTGCCGTACTTAAATCGTTCTAAAGATGTGCTAGGACGTCTTACAAACGTGCATTGTATATTAATTATTCAAGTTCTAAAATTAAACGTAGTGACAACGTTCCTTAAACGGGTAGGACTTACTCTGAACGAGAAGGACGTACTTCGAACATACGTTTCAATTTTTAAACAGAACGGCATGTCATAATTACCGTCACACTGAGCTAGTTCTCACTGCGTTCTAGGTAATTCTTGGTGAACGGGCTCAATCTGTTTACACACGGACTGAACGTAGTACAGACCTTTTAGAATCTAGTACAGACCGTTTACAATCTGATTCCGATTTTTTTAAACATGTTTTTAAAAAAATCGTACTGGCTTCAAGTTCTAAAATTAAACGTAGTGACAACGTTCCTTAAGGTGCCCTCACACTACGGCGTGTTGAGCTAACGTTTGACCAGCGTTCTTGGAATTTGGTGTGTACGTTCGAAAACGTTGCTACTCGTTAACCATACGCAATTAATCGTTGTCTGAACGCAAATGCACGCTGAGATAAATTCATAATTTATTACACGTTCACAGTTTTGAGCGTTTTCTAGCGCGTAACAACGCACTTATCAATAGGTTCTGTATGCGCTGGGCATTAGCAGTGTGAACGTTATGCGCGTTGGATGTTCGTTCCCTTGTCGTTCTCTATTCGTTCCCTCGTCGTTCTCTGGTCGTCCAAACGCGTCTAATCTATCTCGGGAAGTTTTTTTTTTAAATTATGGTTTATTAGTATTCTTTTCATTTTTTAATCAATATCTTTGAATGCATCGATTTTTTTCCTCCTCGATTAAAATTCAAAAAAATAATAATGATATAAAATCTTCCTATTATGTCGGAGAAGAGATTATGGGATAATCAATCGACATGTAATTCAATATTACTGTGGTCTCTTAATCTTTATTTCATTTGGGAATTAGCTATATCATATGATGTTATATTATCAATAATACTTGAATGCTGCGAGCGCCTTTCAGAGTCGCCTCACTAAGCCTGGTAATACTAATAGTTAGTTAACATTGAAAGCCCTTATAAACACCGAGTAGGGTACATGTATAAAGTGATACATAAATGTAACTATTATTAGTAATACTCTATAATGCCATGAAGTATGTTTAGAAAGATTTTCGTCAAGTGTAATTTAAGAAACAAACCTTCATATTTTGGTTAATAAAAAAAAATTATTATGATGTATCTAGAAATAGGTAAAAACCAAAAGCCTTGGACCACGGGAAAGAATAAGGGAACGGAAGAGAAACACAGATAGGGAGAACTGGGTAGACAAAAAGGAAACAGAGGTAAAAAGAGAATGAAAAAACAGCAACAAGAAACAGACAGAAGAGAGAGAGAGAGAGAAAGGGGAAGAGAGGAGAAAGAGATAACGAATGAATATAATATAATGGGAGAGAGACTGGAAGATGAAAATAGGAAAAAGAAACTAAAAAGAACATTATTGAGAAATTGAGATCTGAAACTCAAAAAAGTTTTATAATAGACACAAAGTCGTTTGGAAACATAACATTGTGCAATACATTTTTCCCTTTTTTGGGAGGGGGGGGGGGGGGGGATGGGAGGTTGTGGGGAAGCTTTGTTTATCTCTAATTTATGGGCTCAAAATTGTTTATTCATTGAGAGTATTCATTGTATTGGCAGGTTAAAAGTGTTAGACTGAGTCAATGCAATCTGATAACTGCATAAACAGTTTGTTTTCCTTTTTTGTTCTGTTTTTCCCTATGTGATCCTGAGGTGTTATACCCCCACATAATTATGATTTTTTTTTTTTTTTTTTTTTTTTTTTTTTTTTTTTTTTTTTTTTTTTTTTTTTTTTTTTTTTTTTTTGAGCACTTAATTTATTTCAAATAAATTGATGGGTGGAAAAAATCAGCTTGCGCTTTTTTAAATCAAGATGAACCAAATAAATTGACGGGCTTGTTTCATATTAGATAAAATATACTTTTTTTAATTTCTCAACCCTAATCAAGACGAAGGGGTCATACTCTTTTAAACTACATCTACACTTGATACAATAGTAGGGTGTTATAAGATGGTATTGTTTTCTTGAGATAGAAAACATTACATTTTTAACTACACTGTTGGTCAAAAAGGTTGGATTATTTTTTATTGATCCAGCCACATAAATAATTTTGATGTTTATTTTTATTATTATTTTTTTTTTATATTGGATTTTTCCTAAACCATGACCGGGTATTGAATAATTAAAAAAAAGTACTTCATCCACCACAATAACCATTCTGGCAACTTTTTTTGGCTTACCAAAGCCCCCTCGGTATTATCCCATGAATCGCTTTTGAGGTGTAGGGTATTGGTCTTAAATCTAGGTTTAAAAACAATGGTTTCTTATCTAAGTGAGGGGTTGAATTAAAAAGTGTGACTGGTAAAGATTATAAATAATACAAATATTCAACCGTTATGGTAAAAACAGAGAGAGAAAAAAACCTTTAACAATCAATTGTTATTATTTCTTCGATTTGTTTTTTTTTCGTCTAAGAAATAACCATGGCAGTAGTGGATCCAGGATTTTGAAATACGAGTGGTGCATCCCGAAAATTTGAGGGGAAAATAGGTGCAGGCGAATTTTTTCCAATTTTAACATATACAGTCAATCATTTTTTTTTTTTAATCATAGAAAGGGTGCGGGTCTCCTGCGCCCCGTTGTCACGGGTGTGATATTATTTTTTTGTTGACCGCTGATTACTGTTATTGAAACTTGGTTTCCTTCCCAATGATAAAAACATTGAAACTTGATCTGAATGAAATTATGATTGAGATTTTTATTTAAGTTCTTCTCATCTCAACATAAAATTCAATGAAACAATTGAACAATATTACAATATTGACTATCTTAATAAAAAAGTCTTCTCGCATCTGATGTCCTCTGTCTAGTCCGCTGTGATGTCCACCGCCACGGCTACCGGGTTGAAAGCTGCTGCGTGCTCCGGTTCGTTCCTCCTCGTTCTCGTTGAGCCTCGCCGTCTTAAGTTGATCTCTCTCGATCCATTAGTTGAATTCCCCGCTTACGACTCGCACTAACGTTAGTAAAGTAAAACTAGACCTCGCAGAACATCGGTAACAATTAATGTATGAAATGATTGTAAGTCATCACCAAAATAAGTCTTTGAAACAGGAGTAAATTAAATAAATAAACGAAGTCAAATCATGCTTCGCCTCCTTCTTCCGCATGGCTCAAGCTCCTGTGACGTAACAATACATTCCCTCTTGTCTATTTCCGTAAACCCGTCAATCCAAAATGCCTCCCTGCAGTAATCTACAATATACAATTTCGCTCTGTATAATTTCTTTCCTGACATTATCCCCACCTTAAGATATAATAAGGGGATATAGATTATATTCTTTAACAAGAAATTTACAGTCCACACTACTCAATCGCGAATTGGATCTTTACTACTCCTTTCATTTTGCATAACAACATACTTCAGACAATAAGCATAAGTTTACTTAAAACTTCTTAAAGTCATGAAAATACAATTTAACATTTTCACTGTTTACAAACAATTTATAAAACACGTAATGATACATTTTCTTCTTTGCAAGATAATCACTTTGAAGTGTTTAAATCAGATATCTATTATCTTTTTTTCTTTCTTTTTGTAACATTCAAGATAAGTATAACCACATTAACATCAGCTACAATCCAGATAACGTTGAAATATTTGTATGTTTTAACATTGTTAACATCAATACTTTCCAGTTTTTAACTATAGTTGTCATGAGTATTTATTTATTAACAAAATTCCAGTAAGTTTAACGATATATATATTATAATATATTATGGCTTTCTAGCTATAGTTTCAACATCATCATTCTTAAAACTTACATAATAACAGTGACTTTGATCACTATATAAAACAAGTGTACTTATGACATACACTAATATTTTTTTGTATATAATACAGTACATTTCTCGTTATAAAGAACACCAAAAGTTTGTGTACTTTTACAGATGACCAAACCTTTATGCTTTAAAATTTGCTGTTCTTTCTTTCTGTCTCCATTTAATTAAAATAACAAAACAAAAGAAACCGCATTCAAAATTTCTAAAATTCTCTCCTTTTCTGTGACTTTTGAAGTTTTCTACAACCAGAATGTATTGTCATTAACTTTTTCCCTGTGTATTAGACATTTGAAAAAAAACGACATAAAATAATATTCCTTAAAAATCTACTACTAGACTACCAATACTATCCTATCTTGTAGCTTAAAACTAATCCTTATACATTGTTTTTAAATCTCGTTTATCTAAATCCTAATCGCGAATCTTAATCTATACCACGACCCCGATTGTCTCGTCCTTGGATTCCTAGTGAATAAATAAAAATGAGAAATGAGAAAAGATCTCATTAGTCATTTGTCCACACATAATATGAGGTTATAACATTTAACATTCTGTCTTTATGTTTTTTATGTATTTCAGTTTTTTTTAGTCTGAAAATATTGTTGCTTTGTTACAATAAAATCTAAATTCAGTTTACTATTTTACATTTGATATTTACATTGACAATATCAATTTTACATAACCTGCTCATGAAATCGGCAGCTTGGTTTTCTGCCCCCTTAACGGACACAAGTCGAAACCTAAACTCCTGTAGGCCCAAACTCCACCTCATTATCCGTTTGTTAGTTAACTTTTTACTTTGTATGTAGAGCAGAGGCTTTATGGTCTGTATGAACTTCGGTAGCTCTGCCATACAGAAAGTACCTCAATTGTGAATAGCCCAATACAATAGCTAAGCACTCTTTTATCTACTGTTCGAGTATCTCGTTTCTCGGCGGCAACAACTTTTTGCTTGCATAAGCAATAGAAACTCTTTCGTCTTCGCTTTCCTTGCATCGGAGTACAGCACCTAACCCGTTTCAGAGCATCTACCTTCAACATGAACTTCTTGTCGAAATCTGGTAATTTCAAACTAGGTAGGTTGTTGCGATACTTTCCTTAAGCTTTAACGAAAGCCTTCCTTCCTCCTCAGGACCCCACTTTACCTTCCCTGGGCTACCCTTTCGAGTAGATTTGTGAGAGGTAGCTGCAACAATCTGCATAGTTAGGAATATACTCTCATCGTATAGTATCCCGTCAACCCCAAAGAACGAACACCTGTTTCTTGGTCATTGGTCTAAGATGCTTCTGCAACCTTCTTGCTTAACCTATCCGCTATATGGGACCGCCCCTTCACTAAACTGTGTGTCCCAGAAAGTTAATGAGTTAAATTCTAAGAGCGCACTTTGAGGGTCGTACCGCTAGTTTTACCTCTCGCCAATTTGTACAAGACCAGTTCATGTCTTGAGATGTTCCTCCCACGTTTCTGTGTGTCACAGGATATCATCTATTAATTTACGACATTTGGTATACCCTTCAAAACACGGTCTCATCTTCCTAGTGAACTGCGCTCCTGCTGTAACTAAATCCAAAATGCATATATTTGAATTGGTACTGACCTACAAGGCAGTGAAAATCAGTCTTGGCCTTATCTGATTCTCTCATGGAATTTCCAGTATCCCTTGGCGTAAGATCAAGTTTACTGAAAATAATTTGCTCTTGAGCAACAACTCAAATAGATCCTGCTGATTTGGCATGGGTTCAGGATCAAACACCGTTATCTTATTTTAAGTCGCCGAAAGTCTATACAAAACCGATTGGAACCATCCGGTTTCCTCACCATCACAATCGGATGCGCATACGGAGAATCGATGGCTCGATCACACCTAACTCAGCATCGACTCAACCTCCTTTCCTAATCTCACCCTCTACTGCTTGAGGTACCCTTACGGAGCAGAACGAACAGTTCATCACTCGTCCAAATGGATTTTTACATTCCGCAACAGGATTTTCTTTGGCACGTCTGTGAGAAATGTCTTGATATTCACACAACAACTTACGTACCTGATCCTGTTATTCCTCAATGCAATCTAT
Organism: Paracentrotus lividus; assembly: GCA_940671915.1. Lineage (NCBI taxonomy): Eukaryota > Metazoa > Echinodermata > Echinoidea > Camarodonta > Echinidae > Paracentrotus > Paracentrotus lividus. Next base: position 123,039 of record CALNVZ010002533.1, read on the forward strand.
ACATCCAACTGAACATGTGACTTACAAACTCCCTTCGGACAGAACATGGCATGCCAGTGTGTATCTCTCACACACTGCTCTACTCCTCTACGTCTACTCATACTCCATCTCTTACCTCAACAAGCACCGACCATGCCGACATCAAAACAGCTAGCAGCCACCTCATCATCTCTACGAATGAATCGCCTAAGAAGATTAATATGATAACTCTTCTTGACACCTATTGACATCAACAATGTAGTCGTAATCCAAACTTAGTTCTGACAACCTAAATGGTCCTTGCCATCAACAAGAAGGTTTGTTCTGAACAGTAGGTAACAAGATCAAAAACTTCATCTCCAACACTCAACATCCGCTTCTTAGCTTTCCGTTCATAGTAAACCTTGTATCTCTTCGCTGAAGACTCAAAGTATATCTTGCGCTAACTTGCCAAGAACTTACCAACCTCTTTCTCAAGTCAATCCACTATTCATACTCGCTCTGTAACTCGCGCTTTCATGTTCTCATTGTCCACAGCTCTCTCAATGTCCATAGACTCTCCCACATGTCTGCCATAGCAGCTAATTCAAATGGAGAGAATCCCAAAACTAGAACAAGGAGTTTCTCGCAGACGAATAGCAAAGCAGTAAGCTATCCTATCCCATTGTCGTGCTCTTCAGAACAAAGACGCTTTAAGGCTGTCTTCCACTACTCCGTTATATCTTTTCCACCAAATCCATTGCACATCGGATGGTATCTTGAGCTAGTACTGCTTTCACTGACAACCAACATGAGGACACTTTTCCTCATCAAGTCAGACACGAATGTGTACCTAAGGTCTGACATGACCTCACACGAACACCCTACTCTACTTACACCAGTAACTAACGCTCTGCCAACATACTACAGTCGATATCGATTCAATGGTATTCGCTTCACGTATCTTAGTCGCATAGGTCTACTATTGTCAAATCATGTGTAGTCTCGCGCAGAATGGGATAAAGACCCATTCAAAATCTATCGCTACATTACGTTGAACGGACTCCATACTTAATGGTAAACCTACCCAATGTCCTTGGGAAACTCGGCCCTTACAAACTGTTTCATACACACCTCACACGATCGGCAAAATGTTAGCAACATCTTCAGACATACCTGGCCAAATCGTAAACTGGGCCTTAACCTTTGACAACGATATTGTAATTCCTAGGATGGCCACCAAACAATGAATCATGTGCAATGGCGCATAACTTCCACCTATGTGTCTTTGGAACAACAACTAACCTTCGGACCAATTCTACACTTGTGGTTGTCTTATCTCTCTCTTGTCGATAAGTACAATCTTCTTCCGAAATCCGAACAAGAATTTCGGACTTTTGACTCTTATATCACCTACCTCTACTCCATAATGACTTAAGTGAAAATCACTCTTCTGTTCTCGCAAAAAACTCTTCCGATTTTCACTTTCACACCAGAATCTGTCACTTTCAAGTCCTTTGTATGTTTTTTGCCTTAGTTTTGCTCTCAGTCTCAACACCATAGATCTCATTCCACACTCGACTCTCTCACATTTCCGAAACCTTGATCTCGACGTTCCGGACCAGAACCTTCAACATCCAAACTTCTCTTTCCCCAAACTTCCAAAACCGGAGATCTCGCGACATCTGCACTTCGGCGTGTCCTCTCACGGAAGGCTCCCACTGCAAGTCAGGATCTTTTTGCTCACGTGCCCCTTTCACATCATTACCAATGAACAACGTCTACATAGAGGACTCGGCATAGCACAAGCATTGATAACTCCAATGAAATAGGACTATCCACAAACACATTTCGCCCTTGGGAAACGCCTAAAAGTACCATCAATTAGCTTAACCCACTGAATCACTCTGTGAACTGATCATCCGTCACCAAACTTTCCCTACCACACTTGTACTACTCCCAGAATCCTTCAGTACACACACAGCTTGCTTCCAGCGTAACAGTTCGCCCCCCCCCGCCCATGAAAACAATTGCATATTATTTATAGCATTGCCCCAATCATCGCATACGCCATACAGGGTTCCACCCTCAACTCACTTCCAAGCAAAGCCTTCAAAAATGGCGCACCAAGCAAGACACACTACTCCGCCAAATTCTCAACATGCCCCTAGAACTACGATGAACCACTGGGATTCCTATCATCCGAACGCAAAGTCCCAATCGCCTATCGATTGATCATTCACTAGTCAAACTAGACACATCCCGTTTTCACATTCACCACTAGACTGTCCTCACATGCATAGCCTAGCGGATTCAGCCCTGGTTATCATCGGACAATTCCGCTTAATATGATTCGGACTACCACACATGTAACATCCAAACTTTGTTCCTGTACTACCACTAATTGGTTTACCACTACCTCTCGCTGAACCAGCTGTCTTGGGTTTCTTGTCTGATTGTGGAACAGAAACAAATTTAGGATTGCTGTTTTGATTCTGTTTCTGGGTTTGGCTTTGTTTTGGGTTTTGATTCTTACTAGACTGGAACCTGTCACTTCTCTGATACATAAAAGTATGAAGTCCATGCGCATGCACGT
>CALNVZ010002533.1:127502-144707 GCA_940671915.1 Paracentrotus lividus
GTCTATTTCCGTAAACCCGTCAATCCAAAATGCCTCCCTAGTAATCTACAATATGTACATTTCGCTCTGTATAATTTCTTTCCTGACACCCGTCTGGATCTGCCACTGCCAGGTTCCCGGAGAGTTGAGAGGGGACAAACAAATTCAAGAAATTTAAGCTGGAGCAAAAAAATAAAAAATAAACAAATAAACAATAGTAATAATAATAAAACTAATAATGAATAAATAAACAATAATAATAAATAATAATAGTATCCAAGCTTAATGAACAACAGTGTAAATTTTGCTGGTGTTCTTTTGAACTTCGTATTTTTAAGGTAATAAATTGCTCCAAAATGATAAATAAAATATAGAAATACCACATTTTTGTTAACATTTAAAAGTTTTTAGATACGTTTATACCTTGGTATTCACAGAAAACAATTACATGTATATTTCAAGTCAAAAATGTTTATATTTCATTATACCGAATAGTTACTTTACATTCAAAAATAGCACTTAAACAGGGAGGGAAAACTACTGAGCACAAAACAGAATATGCTTTAATCATTTTATTCGATAACACAAAGCGCCCCCATTTGGTGACATAAGGATATTGAGGTAAAAAACATACACCCCCATTTGGTGACATGAGGAAATTGAGTGTAAAAACATATAAACAAAAGTTCTGCGTTGGTTGGACGCACTTCGAACAATGAAGGAACGTTCACCCAAAACGCTAAACGATCAAGTAGCGAATGCCCAGCGCTTTCAAAGCGTCTTTATAAGAACGCTGTTACACGCAAAAATTTTTGAACATGTTCAAAATCAAAAATTGACCTCAGCGTTCCTCTGCGTTTCTTTGCGTATACCAACGAAAAGCAAACGCTTTCCTGCGTTTGCCAAGCGATTTTCGAACGACAGTCCGCGCTCATGAACGTACGCGAAAATGCAATCAACATTCCACGAACGTCGGGCAGTCGTTACTCAATACGCACATGTTTAGCGTTTCCTAACGTTCTTTAACACGTCTTAACACGCTAGACATAAGTTGGGCATCGCTGTTCAGTCGTTGCTAGCGCTAGGCAATCGTTAGGTGGACGCTAAGCACGCGCAGTCATCGTTACCCTGACGCTATTTATTCGCTTCTCAGTCGTTTAGAGCTCATTGAAAATTCCATTTTGGGCAGGGAAAATGGAGCGTTCTTGAGCGTATTTTGGACATAGTCAAATTTCGAGTGAAAATCGTGAACGCTAGACACACGTTACCTCAACACGCTCTAGTGTGAGGGCACCATTAAACGGATAGGACTTACTCTGAACGAGAAGGACGTACTACGAACATATTACTTAACTTTTATCATGCTGCACATAGTAACTTTTAATGACGGTTTGGACGTGCTACGAACGGTATAGAGTGAACGAGCCGTTTACTTGGTCCGAACTGGATAACAACCTATTGCGGACACGATAAAGACGGAATTGACGTAACGAGAACTATTTATGAACTGCCTAGTATCGTATTAAAGAAATTATTTTTCAAAGTTATAAGTTCCATCCCGACCAAAGCCCGTTCAGCATTTTTTTAAAGAACGGGCAAGAACGGTATGGAACGTTATAGAACGACCTCAGTGTGACGGCCCCCTTAGCGGAGATAACCTAATGGTTAGATGAAGCTTTGGAATCCGTTGAGGTTGAGGAACGATGCCGCCCTCCGGAAGAAGAATAGGAGGGGCAGCAAGTTGGTCGAACAGCACTGGAAACCAGGGTTGTGCTTTCCAAAATGGGACAATGAGAATGGCCCGTTTCGTCTGGTCTGCTCAAATCTTGTTCAAAACTTTGGAAATGATACAAAAGGGACGAATCATATAAGGACAGATATCTTTCCAGGAGAAAGAAAACGCAATTCTTTATTTACATTTACATAGATTACTGTGCAGTTATTGGCACCAGTGAAATGGGATACTGATTATTTGATCCAAAACACCATGACCAAATATTTGCTGAGATGGCACATTTCCACCTAACTTATTGATGTATATGAAACCGAAGAACTGTTATCCCATTTAACATGGATATGTTTGTTTACATAATCATGTGCCACATATTGACAATAAGGCAATGCGTATATTGCGAGTATTTCAAGTTCATTGATATGTAAATCCTTCTCTTTTAAGGACCAGGTGCCTTGGGAGTATGAATTATCTATCTCAGAAACGGCACCCCAGATTTAGGGGAGACCGGGGACAAATGTAACACGGGGCAATTGTAACAGGGGCTCCCATTCCTAGCAGAAACACGCTATAAACTTAAAATTTGTAGAGGGCATGCGCATTTCATCGCTCCACATGCTGTATGAGTGTTAACAGATTTAACGGTTCGTGGAACTTTCTACAGCAGAAAAACCGTTTTTTGAGCAGTAAAGTAATATTTCACATTACCCATTGTTTTTCTTCTGGACAAATATGTAGATGAGCTACGGCTGTCATTTTTATATATTTAGAAATTATGTTCTTAGGCCATATTTTGCTAACGTTTCAACGATGAATACCTAAGCTAAGATAGAAAAAAAATCTCTCCAAATATGGTCGCCTCTGTCAGGGGCAATTATAACAAGCTGTTACAATTGCCCCTGAAGGACTGCTTCTGTTAAAATTCAAGTAACTCCCGTAGGAACTCGCGCGGTAATAAGCAGCTTTCCGCTGCATCAACACCAAGCTAATATATAACCAATCAGGGGGCACGGAGCATTTTTGAAAGTGGAGGGGCTGAGCGGCAAGGGAGGGGGGTGGGTGGGGGCTGAACAGGCTAAAAATCACAAATGTATGGTCATTTGTCCGTTTTTGTACACGTTTCCTGACGAAAGTGGGGGAGGGGAGCTTAGAAATGAGAATTGCATAACGTTGAACGTATCTGTCAATCATTTATTTCACTTACAAGGAAAAAATGGCCTTATTTAAGGTCTCAGACATATCTGTCAATCATTTATTTCACTTACAAGGAAAAAATGGCCTTATTTAAGGTCTCAGACATGAGAATTAAATTACTTTGAACATATCTGTCCAATACATGTACGTTTAGTTGAAAAGGCAAAGAAATATTGATTTAGTCCGAGAAAAGGGTGTCTTCAGTTTGTTTATCATTTGTTTCATTGTAATCAGAGCCTCAAGTTTGTTTGTTTTTTTTATTTTTTTTTTTTTTAATTTAATAATTTATATCACTTTACTAGAAACGAAAAAGTAAACAAATATGAAGATAGTGAACATTAGGTTCTTTTAATGCCAAAATTGTAAATAGGAGTAGTCTCGTCGATAAAATCAAGCATCAGAACTTCATAACTTTGAATGAATTGTCAATAATAATGCTTTACAAAAACAAAAGGTAACCATATTTATAAGCTCAGACATGAGAATTAAATAACTTTGAACATATCTGTCCAATACGTTTTGAAAAATTAGAAATATTGATTTGTCCGAAAAAAAGTGCCTTTAGTTTTTTTATCATTTGTTTCATTGTAATCTGAGCCTCAAGTTTTCTTTTTATTCTTTTTGTTTTAATAATTTATATCACTTTACTAGAGAACTTCAGAGCTTCATAAGTTTGAATGTTTAGTCAATTATTGTGCTTTGTTTATAACTACAAAAGGTAACCTTATCTATGAGCTCAAACATTAGAATTAGACATTAGATGAACTGTGAACATATAATTTGATTTGATTTGATTTGATTTTATTTGTCGAGTGTACATGGTATAAAACATAAAAGAAGCACTGACAGGATAGCCCATGAAATCCGAAAAGGCTTATTTTATAGAATCCTATAAAATGAGAAAGAGATTACGGACCCCCCCCCCCTGATTTACTTTTTCTTATTAAAAAAAACACACACATTAAAAGAGAGAAAGAAGAGAGAGGAAGGGAGGGAAATGGAGAGGAGGAGGAGAGAGAGAGAGAGAGGGGGAAGGGCAGATAGGAAAGTAAAAAGGTAAAGATGGAGTGAAAGAAGAAAAAAGAAAGACAGAAAGAAAAGAAGAGGAGAGAGAGAGAGAGAGAGATGGGAGCCCCCATAAAAGATAAAAATATATTTCCAATATGATACCTGAAAATATATGTCCAATACATTTTGTTAACAGGGCAAAGAATATTGATTTTGCCAGAAAAAAGTGGCGTAAATTTTGAAGATTGATTTTACAACTTCTTTTTAAAAACTTCTTATCAGAAATGTATCACTTTATTTGGAAAAGAATGTCTTAAAGTCAAAAGGCGTATTCCTAATATAATATTTTATACCACAGTTGTCAGTTTAAAGATATATTGGGTAGGTACAAAGTAGATAAAGAACCAAACTATGAATTGATGAAGGTTCTATAGACTCTAGTTCTACATTTAAAGGGTGAAGCCCCAACAACCTAAAAAAAATAATAAAAATATTATAACTTTTGCCCCATATCATGAATATAACAAGTGGAAAATATAATATAAATGAGTCAAGCATTGTCATGTTTTATCATGATTAGCTTATGTGGTTTAAATCTTGGATCTGTCAAGTGCATAGCTTTTATAAAGAAAAACAAAATGTTACAATTTCATGTGTTACAATTGCCCCGGACGTCTGTTACAATTGCCCCTGGACACGGGGCAATTGTAACACTCGACCTCTTGTTTTGAAATGGTAATGGCTTCAAAATGACTTGTTGTACTTAGCCCAAACCTATTCATATGTCAAGCTAAGATATGAATATTTCATTTTATTTAGTTTTAAGCAAGTATTTAGCTTTAATAAAGTTGATAGGTCAAATTTGGAAAAAACTGTTACAATTGTCCCCGGTCTCCCCTACTTGCATTGGTCGATATTGCAATGCCAATAGGAGGGGTGAAAAGCAGTCTTGAATTCCATTGAAACAATTGAAAGCCACCATTCAATTTCTTTACGCACCAAAAGGGCCTGTCCCACAGAAGGCGATCGTTGTGGCGACAACCTGCGAACTACTTTTTAGTACCCATCGCCACCATGCGCAGGTCCAATCGCCTATAAGATCGTGAATTATCGCGTCTGTCGCCAACAAATAAGTAGCAAAATTCTGTTCGCCGCTGGTTTCTCAACAAGTTAAACAATAGCCGGCGTCAGTTGGGTTGACGTCAATGACCGTAGCCTGTCTTCTCTTGTCACGGCAAGGTACTATCGTAGATTGTCGCCAGATACAACATGTTTAGCAAAGCGGAACGGCGGCCAGTTGTAGGTTGCCGCGCTCCAGCGTACGTTGCACGCATCGCTGAACCGAAAGGCCAGTGAAATTTAAGCCGCTACGACCTTTGTCGCCACCTACATTCACCAAAATCATGATCGGCCTCCCATTCAGATACTGCACAGTCGCCGCTGATTTTTGAAATTTCCAAAAATCTCTCACGACCCAAATTATGATGCGCGACTGAGAGGACTATCACGAACCTAAAGGCGACAGGCCGCCATCAGGTAGAAAACACTCGATCGCCTGTGTCAGTCGTAAGGATCGCCACAGTGCGCAAGTTCATATTTTAGTTGATTTTAAGCTGCGACAAGAGAAGTCGAGCCGCGAGATGCGCGAAGGTTGAGGCTATTGTATTATCGGATACCAACTATTGTTAGCCTATTGTTTGCGTGGAAGCAAGTCGTTGTCGTAGCCTATCGTGGACAGAGTCGTAGATACGTAGATGATCTTCGGTCATCTACGATTCTGACACGATTCTGGCCGGTTCTAACATGCATAGGTTGTCGCCACGACGATCGCCTTCTGTGGGACAGGCCCTAAAGAGTGTAACAAGGCGATTTACCCCGTGGGGAGGCATCAAAGGACGAAACAATGAGGCCTATTAACTTGCAAAATTACGGATTTTGACTTGGCCCAGCAATCAATATCGCATTCCCAAGCGATTTCGATTTTTTAACCTTTTCAGGTGGTAGAATGATATAGTCATTTGTGTTGAGTTAATAATAAATCCCAAAAGGTTATTCACGTTAGTGCTTCCAAGCCTGATTTGATATAATTGATTGCTAACACAAAAGGTGTAGCAAATTCAACACAAATAATGCATTTTCTTTGCTTTCTCGTCTAGTTCGAGCGAAAATCAAAATGTCATCTAAATAAATCGCTCTGATAACTTTCGCTCATGTTGAAACAATATTATTGGTTTCATATAATTTTCGTGAATACCCGAGGAGCTGATTTATCCAAAAAGGAAGGCATTATAAAAGTTTCTTTCACCAGGGGAATGAAAGGAAATGCGGCGGTCAAAACTCGCCGTATACCTTCGACGTGCAACTCCCTACGATGGATATCGTAGAAAATTCGTGCAGCGTATAATCATGCAGGCACGTTGCCTGTACGACGTGCAGGAAGTTTTTCCCATATCCTTACTACAGAAACACAGCTATCAATACGTGCATTGTGCATGCAACGTAGGTTTGGAACTGAAAAATAAGCATCTTTTAGCCATCAATTCACAAACTTAAAATGTTCCATTTTGAAATATTCGTATTTCACCAGATTTTTGTCTGGTAGATAGTGGAGGGTAGACAGGCGCGGATTCGAGATATCCGAATTGAATATATTTCTCAGGCCCAATTGTCTGGGGACAAAAGCTGCTGTATTATGTTTACGCATGGGCCCGGTACTTTCATTGTATGAAATCAGGCTGCGTCCGCTACTGGGTGGAAGCTGGCGACGATTCTAAGTCGCATGGGATGGAGATGAGAGTGGGCGCGTCGACGTGGATAGAGCTCGAGATGAGTGGTTCCATCACTGAGGTGGTCTCTGCGACTTGTATTCGCGACCACGATTATATAAGAAAGATCAGAACAGGGGGTATCATAACCCTGATCAGAACGCTTCGGCTTCTGCTGAAGAGAGCGACGGGGAGCTTTCCCCTGACGATGGTTTAATCGGCTAGACCTATTCTCTGGCCAACATTATTATATCTCTGCCACGTTCTTCAAGGTCGCTTTTAAATCGCAACCAAACATGCTCTGGTCGAGTGGCGTGTTGCGGCTACGCAAACCCCTATATCTGGGGTTCAAGACAGTTCGGCTATCCTAATAGAAGCATGGCCGCACAATTAAGGCAAGGTCGTGAAAGAGATAAGGGTTGTTTTACGATCAGGGTACACCCATTTGTCTCACTGGACCAAAAAATAAAGTTGTTTCGTTTTCCCTCAATTTTGGTGTATGTGTTCTAGACCAGTAAAATGATATTGCTTTAAAATTTGGAGGCATGAGGTCACCAACTTCTTTTTCTATAGGGGTTCAAATTTTTTATTGCACGTAAAGTCAATAGCTTCATTTTTCGGAGAGGAGGTTTATGACAGAAAGTGATTTGACAGAACGTGATTTGACAACATTGCAAAGTGAACTGTCTGAAAAATAAATGGATGTGGGGGCTTATGCTAAAGTGTAGCGTTGTGGCGCGGCGCGGCGCGCTGAAAAGTGGAAATAATCGACGGAAAAAAAATAAGGTGTCTTTAAAGCGTCCTACGAAAAAAGGAAAAGATTCTGGATCGATTTTTGTGAAATTTTTGGAAATGATTATCATTTTTCGGACTCGAGACTTTAACTTAAGCCCTTGTGTGGGGTTAGTGTGCATGTGTGTGTGTGTGTGTGTGTGTGTGTGTGTGTTTGTGTATGTCAAAAATTGTGTGACTAATAGTTCCAAAACGATGAAAAGTTCGGTTGATCCTGTTTACGGCTATCGGCAGCTATGACATCAGCAGCAATCAGAAATCGCGATGGTCTAGTCCTGGTCCACTCCTGGTCCTGGTTCACATTGTTTAAATTGCGAATTTCAATGAAATTTATCATGAAAGTATAAGGCAGTATAAAGCCTATGTAGGGTCACGGCTCTCTATATGTCAAAATAAGAAAATTCTAAACTTTTCTACCATTATTTTGCTAGTAAATTTGCAACACTTGTTTTGGGTCCCAGATTCGAGTCCCAGCCATGGCATTAATTTCTTTCCGCAAGAAATTCATCCATATTGTGCTGCACTCGATCCAGGTACAGGTGAGGTAAACTACTGGAATTGTTTAGACATCCTTAAATTGGCAACATATTATCAATACATATCGATATCCGCGTTAATTGCTATTTTAAAACTATTTGACACATTATCGACAATTGAGCCAATTTGATAAAATAATTGAAATGATGTAGAAGTAGAAAGGAAAATTCTAATGCTGCCAATTTGAGGAGGAGAAATATAAGTTTGATCTAAAACAAGTCCTGTCCCGAATGAGCCAATTGCCAAGGAATAAGGGAATACCTGGTGCTAATTTGTTTCACGAAATTCCCAAACATACAAACTTGCAGTACACACACACACACCCACACACACATACACACACAAACACCCACAAACACACACAAACACCCGCACACACACACACACACACACACACACGACGCCACACCACACAATACGTGCCAAACAATTCTGAATCTTTTCCTTTTTTGTAGGACGCTTTAAAGACACCTTATTTTTATTTCGTCGATTATTTCCACTTTTTAACGCGCCGCGCCGCGCCACAACGCGACACTTTAGCATAAGCCGATGTAGGTGTAGTAAACATTATAAGTTTGTGGCATATATACAAGTGTTCTTACAGACAAAAACATTGTTCATCAAGTGATGTCTAACTATGCGTAAAACCACCGATTTCGGAGAGGACATTTTTTGACAGAATTGGCACACTATTTTTGGTTAATGGTCACAAAAAATCAAATTAAATCTAGCTTCTAGGGTTTTCAGTTTTTAAACAATCGCATTTCAGTAGTCAATTCTGATTGGAAAAGCCTCTGTTTCTTGTTATGGTGAACAGAAGGCCATTTTTTGACGGTGTACCCTGATCGTAAAACAACCCATAATTCTTTGATTCGCTGTACATCCACCTGCCTCTGTTCAATTGAAGCAGAATGCAGCTCCCGAAGAATTTCACCTTATGAAAGAAGGCCCTTAAAGTCCCAGACCGGACCGAGAAATGAAAACCAAAATTACATATAAAACGAAAGCTAATATTTCTTCATAATACAACAATTCCCAATTTAAGCATTTTTATCTTCCATTTAGAAAGTATATCATTAAAAAGGTGATCGAACCTCAACCAGGCCATCCCTCCCAAGTACTCGAAAAAGTACCCCTATTATATTGGCGCGAGCGTGACGTCAAAGAAGTTTAAGGGAATGCTGCTGCCAGGCATGATTGGGTTTCGCCTTTAGAAAACACGTTTGTATTGCTATGTCAGAACAATAGACCCCATGTGTGCTAGAATTCTATTGGGGAACACTCGTTGCTGGGCAACAAATTGGTCTTTAAATTATGGAGGCCAAATTGGTCCTAAACCTTTGATCTCTATACATACAGCAAAATTTTCGCTCGCGCTCGCATCATTTTTCCAAGAGTTATTACATTGTGTTCCTGATGAGGAACGCATAAAATGTCCCGCTTTCAGATCATTCCGATACATCAAATTTCCGCTCGCGCTTCGCGCTCGCCTATTTTTCTCTCTTGTAACCAGATTATGAGGATTATGATCTGCAAAAAAATCAATTTACATTGGTTCGATTACACATTACTTGATGGTTTCGAATAATTTTGTATGGCTTGCTTTCAAATCGTTTGGATGGACAAATTTCAATGCTTTCTGGTGGTAAAGAAGAGAAAATATCCAATCGCGCTTCTCGCTCGTATTGAAAATTATTAGTAGATATATATTTTTTTTTAAAGAAAAAGATTGAATAAATTCTTAAAATCCGTCAACATGGATTTAAGCCGTAGGCCTATGCTTGTTCAGCGGGGGGGGGGGCGCCATTTATTTTAAAGTACACAGGGGCGCCAAAATCACGTCGGGCCCCCCGGGGTGCAAAATCCTGGATACGCACCTGACATACGTGGCCCCACTACATGGTAAGAAATCGTTCAGTGTGATAGTAGTATAAGCGAACAGATCAGCTGCTTAATTGCCACCAATTATTTGTTACAATTAGAGAAATCCCACAACTTTAAAAAATATATGAAAAACGGCCATTGGCATGATTGGTCTTAAAAGAACGTGTACATTTGACCGAATTATTTCTGGATTAAAATGAAACAACATTCGTATACAGTCCTCGATCAATACGTCCATCACGTCTTTGCCTCGTCTGCAGTCCGTTTGTATCTAGTTAAGATCGAGTGAAAATTACCATTTCCACGAAGCAGAGTCCGTCTGAAACAGGGGCCGCGGAGCCGCGGGGGCTAGGGGGCTGCAGCCCCTCCACTTTATACAGCAAATGTATACAAAAACGCGAAAACGACCATTATAAGCTTTGTTATTTTTAGCCTTTTCCAGCCCCTCCACTTTTGGCTCAGCCCCTCCAATTTAAAAAACGCTCCGCGGCCCCTGTGAAACAATCCAAACTAGTCCCCAGTTAGTTGCAACCCGTTCTTATTTAGTTCCAACTCGTTTCCAATGCTTTTCGTTCCGACGCAACTAGTTCTGGGCCGGGGGGGGGGTCACTCAAACAAAAAAGTGCAACCCATGCGTGTCCCCGTACCCTGAAAATGGACCCTAAACGTCTCATAGCATGAAGCCAAATTTGCACCCCTTTTCGACGTCAGACTGGAAAACATACCCTAAATGGCGTAAACACCGTGAAATTTTGACCCTAAAACAGCGATTTCCGCTGAAAACACCCCTATTTTTATGAAAATGGCGATTGAAATAAAAAACACCCCTATTTTAAGGAAAGCGTCGACGCCGCCGAAAGGCTGAAAACAGACCCTTTTTGACGCTTTTTAGGGACACTCATGCGTAGCACATCATGTGGTGGGTGACCCCCCCCCCCCCCGGGGTTCTGGGTCGTTTTTAATCCGTCAAAATCGGTTCTTACTCGTTCTTATACCACCAAACGGCCTCGATAAAGTTCTTCTCGTTCTTACTGCGTCATTAGGGTGTTTTCGCTGGACTACGGAGGACCTTATCTACAACGTTAGCAGAAAAGGGGCACTATTTTTCCACATGCTGTATGAGTGTTAGCAGATTTAACGGTTCGTGGAACTTTCTACAGCGGAAAAACCGTTTTTTGAGCATAAAAGTAATATTTCACATTACCCATTGTTTTTCTTCTGGACAAATATGTGGATGAGCTACGGCTGTCATTTTTGTATATTTATAAATTATGTTCTTAGGCCATATTTTGCTAAAGTTTCAACGACGAATACCAAAGCTAAGATAGAAAAAATCTCTCCAAATATGGTCACCTCTGCCAGGGGCAATTGAAGATGCTAGTACTAGATGTTCCTATGTTATAGTGCAGTCAGACCGACCTCAAACCAACTAACAAACAAACCATCTTGAAATTTTCATTTAATTGTAGTTGGTTTGAGGTCGGTCTGGCCGGTCTGACTGCACTATAACATAGGAACATCTAATACTAGCATCTTCAATTGTAACAAGCTGTTACAATTGCCCCTGTTTCTGTTAAAGTAACTCCCGTAGGAACTCGGTAAAGCAGATTTCCGCTAAATCAACACCAAACTATTAAATAACCAACCAGGGGCAAGTGGGAGGGGATGTGGGGGAGGGGGGAGAGGGGGGCTGAACAGACTAAAAATCACAATGTATGGTCATTTTTCCGTTTGTTACACGTTCGCTGACGAAGCCCTCCCAGGCTCCATGGCCCCTGCAAATTACATAGAAAACATTACAATTGTCCGGAATTGCTTCTGTAAACATAAAACATAATCAGAAACCTCTGAACCATGGAGCTAGAGACGTCTCCGCGACATAAAGAAATTTTCGTCTCCGCGACGGATATATGGTAGTAGAGACGTCTCCGAGACGTCTCCGCGAATTATGAAAAAAAATCCGTCTCCGAAATTCAGAAGACGTCTCGGAGACGTCTCTAATACTATTATCGCTCTCGCGGAGACGTCTCCGGAAGTGATGTAGCACCTTAGCTCAAGCATCACAACTTCAGAACTTTGAATGTATTTTCAATTATAATGCTTTACAAAAACAAGGTAACAACATCTATAACTCAGACATGAAAACTAGGGGGTATATCCACTTCGCGGAGACGTCTCCGCGACAGATATAGAAATTTCGTCTCCGCGACGGATAATAAATTAGAGACGTATCGAGACGTCTCGAGACGTCTCCTAAATCTCTGGAGACGTCTCCTAAATCTCGGAGACGGATTTTTTTCATAAATTGTGGCGGAGATGTCTCGAGACGACTCCGCGATATTGGAGCGACGTTTTTAATACATTCTCTCCGTCGCGAAAACAAAATTTCTATTCTATCGCGGAGACGTCTCCGCAAAGTAGATACCAGAGCCTCAAGTTTTTATTCTTATTGTTGTTTTTTTTTTTTTGGTTTTTTTTTAATATTTATATCACTTTACTGGAAAAGAAAAAGTAAAAATATTGAAGAGTGACATTACGTTCTTTTTAATGCCAGTTGCTTCATATCAATGTTTTCAAAAATTCTGGATATCAAATTTCCCTATCATATCAGTTTTATCTCCCAAATTAAAAAATAGTTTTTACACGCACAACAAAATTTGATGATAAAATATTTTTACCGAATCCCAATTGGGTTTTAGGAAAAAAACAAAACACAACACACGCTCTTCTGACGTTTGATAATAAAATTACCAAAATCGCTTGATTAATCGAACCAATACTAATTGGGTTATTTATTGACTTTTCAAAAGCCTTTGATACCATTGACCATGACATTTTACTACACAAACTAAACTTATGGGATACGAGGGATCGTTCTTAACTGGTTTCGAGCTATTTATATGGACGCAAACAATTTGTTTATATGATAAATATGATCTCTACCACTCAAAATATATATGTGGAGTACCGCAGGGGTCAATCCTCGACCCCTCCTTTTTATTATTTACAATCAATGACTTACATAAATCTTCCAATTTCTACTTACCCGATTATGTACGCAGACACACAAATTTATTTTTACACACAAAAACATAGCACTTATGTAACTTAGTAAATACAGAACTTGAAGCAGTTACAAAGTGGATCAAAGCATATAATTATCACTAAATCTAGAAAAAACAAATTTTATGTTATTTAGCTCAACTTTTCCGGAATTCACACGACCAATACATGGATAATGTACAAATATCAAAGTATCGAAAACTAAATTTTTAGGTACTATAATAGATGATAAACTAACATGGAAAACACATTGAAAATATTGTAAGATAATCTCAAGAAATATAGGAATAGATAGATGCTAAAATACACATTTCCCCAAGGTTCTTTTATCACTTTACATCTTATATTGTATCTACCTTACTTAATTACGGGATTTTCCTGGGGAAACAGTGCTTCATACTTATTAAGAAGAATTTTATTACTACAGAAAAAGCTATGCGAGTTATCAGTAACGTCCATTTCCGTCACCATATCTGATACACTGTTTTTTTCTAATAATGTTTTAAAAGTTCATGACTTATATAAACTTAACTCTTGCAGTACTCATGTTCCAGAAACAAAATCAGGAATTGCCCCCAGCGCTTTGGCAACATGTTACTCTAAATAATGAATACATCAGTATTACCTAGGCCAATTAACCATTACCACTTACCAAGAACGCGTACAGTGCTCACACAAAACAACTTTATATTTACTGCCCCTAAATTTTGGAATCTCTACCCAGAGACATGCGTGAGATAGAAAGCATATTTTTATTAAAACACAAACTTAAATTATTATTGTTATCATCAATATAACCACTATATTCACTCTGTTTCTCTAATGACAGACGGATATCACCAAAGGACAATATAACACCTAAGAGCAAACTTTACTTTTCATGCACTCACTATATAAAAAAATTAATTATCTAAATCTTCGAACACCCCCCCCCCTTCCCCACCCTAGTCCCTCCCGGTGATTATTTATGTTCTCTCTAAATTTGTTGTTTTTTCCTTCTTTTTGTATAATAATATGAAATTATTTTTTTTGCCTCATCCGGCATGATGGTAACTGTGTTAACAGTGCGTGCGCTGTTAGTCAGTTTTTATCCGTGTTGGGATGGGGAAAGAATTATTCAATTAAGATTTATTTCATATGAATTATTTCATGAATATGTTTCAGTAAAAAAAAAAAAAAATTGCTTACTTTTGTATTCTATTTTATATTAAGGGACCAGCGCCTTACAAGCTTTGCTTCTTGCTGGTTCTTGAATTTCTTTATAATTGTTTTCTCTGTTACTTTTGAACAAAATATGTCTATTGTTACAATACTGGTGATGTGTTTAATTATTTGATTATTTATTTTGTTAACTTTTGAATACATGAAAGAAAATCAATAAAGTAATCTTGAATCTTGAATCTTGTAAATAAGAGTAGACTTGGATGTAAAGAAAAATAGCAAAGAAAAGCCTCGTTGATAAGCTAAAGTATCAGAACTTTATAACTTTGAATGTATTGTCGATTATTATGCTTTACAAAAAACAAAAGGTAACCATATCTATAATCTCAGACATGAAAATTCAATAACTTTGAACATATCTGTCTAATACGTTTTGTTAGAAATGCAATTAAATATTGATATTTCCCGAAGAAAGTGCCTTTAGTTTGTTTATCATTTGTTTCATTGTAATCAGAGCCTCAAGTTTGTTATTCTTGTTTTTTTTTATAATTTATATCACTTACTAGAGAACTTCAGAACTTCATAACTTTGAATGTATAATCAATTATAGTTTCTTTTTTTACAAGGACAAAAGGTAACCTTCTCTATTAGCTCAAACATGAGGAATAAACAACTGTGAACAAATGATTTTATTTCATTTTATTTTATTTTATTCGTCAAGTGTTCATGGTATAACACATAAAAGAAACACTGACAGGATAGCCCATGAATACCGAAAAGGCTTATTTACAATGGGGTCCTATAAAATGAGAAAGAGAATAGGGACCCCCCCCCCCGACTTGTTTTTTCTTATTAAAAAACGCACATATTAAAAGAGAGAAAGAAGAAAGAGGAAGGGAGAGAAAGTGAGAGGCGGTGAGAGAGAGAGAGAGAGAGAGGGGGGGGGAGGGCAGATAGGAAAGTAAAAAAGTAAAGAGGGAGCGAATGAAGAAAAAGGAAAGATAGAAAGAAAGAAAGACAGAGGAAAGAGAGGGAGGGATGGCAGCCCCCATAAAAAAATTAAAATATATTTTCAATATGATACCTGAAAATATATGTCCAATACTTTTTGTTAAAAGGGCAAAGACATATTGATTTTGCCAGTAGAAAAAAAAGTGGCGTAAATTTTGAAGATTGATTTTACAAAAAAAAGAAAGAAAGAAAGAAAAAAAAAGCTGTCATTTTGACTTCTTCTCAGAAATGTATCACTTTATTTTGAAAGAATGCGTTAAAGTCAAAAGGCGTAAGCCTAACATAAAGTGTTATACAACAGTTGTCAGTTAAAAGATATATTGTTTAGGTACAAAGTAGATAAAGAACCAAAATATGAATTAATGAAGGTTCTATATTTCTACAGTTAAAGGGTGAAGTCACAACAACCTAAAAAATAATCATAAAAAAAATTTTAAAAAAATATATAACTTTTGCCCCATTTCATGCATATAACAAGTGGAAAATGTAATATAAATGAGTCAAGCTTTGTCATGTTTCATTATAATTAGTTTAATATGTGGTTAATGATGTTTAATTTGTCATGTGCATAGCTTTGATAAAGAAAAACAAAATGTTACAAGTTCATGTGTTACAATTGCCCCGCACGTCTGTTACAATTGCCCCTGGTCACGGGGCAATTGTAACACTCGACCTCTTGTTTTGAAATGGTAATGGCTTCAAAATGACTTGTTTTACTTAACCCAAACCTATTCATATGTCAAGCTAAGATATGCATATTTCATTTTATTTAGTTTTAAGCAAGTATTTAGCTTTAATAAAGCTGATAGGTCAAATTTGGAAAAAACTGTTACAATTGTCCCAGGTCTCCCCTACAAGAGACAAGAGGAAGTACGCGGAATGTGAGCAAATGCTCAAACCACGCTTTTGACATCTTGCATAAAGCATATGAATGGCGACAGTCGCTGCATTTTCAACGACTATTGTTACAATACGAATTCTTTCCGTAGGCTACATACCGGGGATAAACAGTTCTTTCATACGAATGTTTTATTGTGTCAAATGCGTCTATTTATCTGACTTTAAACATTGCTGCTGTTGATATGAAAAGAACGTAAAATAACTTACCGCCTAGCCTTTATGATTTGTCAAATAAAAATATGCTTCTTTCTGTTTTTAACAATGGGGGAAATGGGGGCGGGCCCGTCGGCCCCGGAAGCCGCGCTTGTATACATTCCTATTAAAGCCCTCTCTGATTGGCTGATCAAGGAGAACGTAATGCCACCCCAAATTAACGTTCTAGATTCAAGGAAAACGTAATTCCACCCTAGTTAACGTCCTAGATTTGAAAACGGGAGACTTGACACCGGTAACTGTGGGAAACGCTCGATTTTGCACACGATACCTCGAAATTTAAATGCTTTCCCAGCTGTTTCTAGCAAATACCAGTTTTATACCCTCTTTCCGCTGTACTATCAGTATTGAGGGTTTGGGGTTTTGAGCTCTTTTGAAAATATAGCCTTATTTATGCTAACGTTCTAGATAAGGTCCTCCGTAGTCCTGCGAAAACATTAGGGTGCTTTCGCTGGACTACGGACATGACGGAGGAGCTAATCTAGAACATTAGCATTATGAAAGGCTTTATTTTTAAAATAGCTCAAACCCCAAACTCCTGCATACTGTTAGTACAGGAAAAAGAGTGTGTAAAACTGGTATTTGCTAGAAACGGCTGGCAAGCGTTTAAATTGCAAGTTTTCGTGTGCACAAACGAGGGTTTCCCTTAGCTACAAGAGATATCTCCCCGTTGTCAAAATCTACAACGCTATTTTGGGGAAATGTACGTTCTCCCGAAATAGTGCGGTACGGTATGTCACAAAAACATCTCCCGTGCAATATTAACGCCAATTTTCATTTTTTGGCATTTTTGGGTCCATTAAGGTCCAAGATATTAGAAATTGAAGGGGGTCAAATTTTCAGACCCCTCCTTAAATTTCTGGGGGCCCTTTAGGCGGCGCCATATTGACCCAATAAGAAAATTGGGTGCATTCCTCCTCAAATCAATTTTGAAATATCTTTTTTCATCTAAAGTTACCAGACATG
>CALNVZ010002533.1:157093-190009 GCA_940671915.1 Paracentrotus lividus
CATATGCGATCCACAAACACTAAGAAAGATAGAACGCTGTTTATCGGCACTTACTATATCGTTTGCCGCGAAGTAATGTTCCATCCTCTCTTTGTAGTGAGTCCACTCCTCTGCGTCGGAGTGAAACTCCCCCAGATTTCCAAAAGTCGCCATTTCCACGGGAGAAAAGCAAAAAAAAAATTAAATCCTCGTCGCCATGCAGTTGTTAGATACGATGTTCTTACTGAGGTAGCCTAACATGTATCATAACTAAAGACAATATTCACGGAGAATAAAGGAGACATATACCGGAGTATTATAAGTTGTGTGTTCGTTTATTCTGGTTCCAACTCTCGTCTCATGTGCGCATGCGCAGATGCGCTATACATAACAACGTCATAGCACATCTTTAAGAAGTACGGCAATTTCGTTTGCAGTAAGTCCATCTCGTTTCAGATACGTTGCCAACCCGGTAAATTTTAGGACGAGATGGGCGCCCGATGTTTTTTAACACTTTTTTTTGTGTTGAAAATCCGACCGAGCTAGTCTATGAAGTTCGTAAACAGATCGTAAGAATTGTTTACTACGTCCACTCAGTTTACACACAGACTATGCCCGTTCGGCAAAATTTGCAAGGATCTATATAAGAATACTCAAAAGCTTGACGGGGGGTCGTCCATAGACTTTGCACGGGAGGGCCAACGAGACTGCATCTCCTCCTTGGATTCGCCTCGCCGAGGCCCCCGCTTTAAGCCACGGGTCGGGTCGGCCGCCCGTCACCGTGTCGTCGCATTCTCAGCCCACCACGACGTCGGACGTGCAGGTGATCCTCGATTTCCTCGACGAAAAATCCCCGTTGACTTGCGTGTTGAAGTCCGACGTCGAACGAAACAGACGACAATTAGAGGCGTGACGTCATCTCGAACCGAACTGGGGTCTACGGTACCCGACCATCACCTCCTCATTACTCTTCCTACACAACATCGCCCTGCATGTAAGCATCATGTCCTACTGACATCATCGCGCGTATTTTCTGTTGACACGGCAGCTCCGAGTTAACATACCATGCTGAGTTATTTTAGGTCGATTGTGAAACTGAGGAGGACGGACGATTTGTTTCTCGAATCGATTTCTGTCATTTACGCGTTATAAAAAAATGCACTTAAAAACTGGATTAGAAGCAAAATAAACATCGTAAAATCATCTCATCTACTATCTTTGCAAAAACAGTCATCAGGTATCAATTTTATTTTATATTAAAAAATAGAAATTTACATGAATTCGGCGATCCTCCATACATAGTCGTATTGAACTGAACGTGACTGAATGTGATGAGTGAGCTGAGTGAGCTGAAGCATGCAATAAGCTGAGCTGATGGTGTTGCGTGACAGCACAGGGTATAAATTCAGCATTCCGTTACCTTTGGCTTATTTGTGTTAAATTTATTTCTTTCTTCTGAATGATTTGTCGTATATTTCTATGTAGTAATACCTCACAGGAAATAGGTTTTGAATGAATTTAGAATCACTACCATCAGAAAAAATAAAATAAAAATATAATTTCTTCCCTTCCCACGATCGGATCCCATCAAATTTTAACTTTCAATCAAGTCTTAATTTTTGTTTATTATGGTTTGATTTTCATTCAGTTGAAATTTTTTCTTTCATACCAAATAGTAAAAGCAAAATAGTGGTGATATTTACAATTGTATGGGGAAGGGGCAGATCGACCGTTACGCAAGGGTAAAACATTTAGGTTACGTTAAGGGTACGCGAAAAAAAAACACTTATGCTCCCCCCCCCCCCGGGAATAGTTTTAGGTTACGCCAAGGGTACGCGGAAAAAATATTACGTAGGCCTACACTTTTGCCCATCATCCCCCTCCCCAGGGGCAAACCTCTCAGTTACGCCAAGGGTAGTCCTACGCGGAAAAAAATTATGTACACTTTTGCCCATCGCCCCCTCCCCAGGGGCAAACCTCTAGGTTACGCTAAAAGGTACGCGAAGAAAATTAACTTGCACTATTGCTCCACCCCGCCCCCCCCGGGAATAGTTTTAGGTTACGCCAAGGTACGCGGAAAAAATATTACGTAGGCCTACACTTTTGCCCATCGTCCCCTCCCCAGGGGCAAACCTCTCAGTTACGCCAAGGGTAGGCCTACGCGGAAAAAAATTACGTACACTTTTGCCCATCTCCCCCTCCCCAGGGGCAAACCTCTAGGTTACGCCAAGGGTACGCGAAAAAAAAATTTACGTAGACTTTTGCTCCACCATCCCTGAATACTTTCAGGTTACGCCAAGGGTACGCAGAAAAAAAATTAATAAACTTTTGCCCAGCGTCCCCTCCCCAGGGGCAAACTTCTAGGTTACGCCAACGGTTACGCTCCACCCCCCCCCGGGAAACTTTATTCGCCAAGGGTACGCAGAAAAAAAATTACGTACCCTTTTACCCATCGTCCCCTCCCCAGAGGCAAACCTCTAGGTTACACCAAGGGTAGGCTACGCGAAAAAATTACGTATACTTTTGCTCATGCAGTGTCCCCTCCCAAGGGGCAAGCCTCTAGTTACGAAAATGGTACGTAAAAAAAAATTTATGTACTATATTGCTCCACCCCCCCCGGAAACTTTTAGTTACGCCAAGGGTACGCAACAAAAATCTTTACGTACACTTCTGCCCACCCCCCCCCCTTTTCAGTGCATTTTATTAAAAAAAATAAAAAAATGACGAGATCGATGAAAATGATCACCTTCCCCAACAACAAATGAATAAAACTCCCAATAGCCAAATAAAATCAGGAGCAGATCTATACGAGGGAGGAGTTGGGGGGGGGGGTAATGGGTAGGCCTATAACCTCAGCACCCCCCCCCCGCAGCTATAATATAATATATATATATATATATATATATATAATAAATTAAATAAATAATAATAACAATAATAATAAAAAAATAATAAATAAAAAATAAGAATAAACAATAAAAAAAAATGAATAAATAAATAAATAAATCTTAAAAAATGTAAAAGAAAGAAAGAACTAATTAGAAGCAAAAGAAACTTTATCAGGCCCATATGGGGGCGGAGCAGGTTTTATATTTTTTGCAGGAGCCGAATTGTCGCCGAAGCATTTATCAATTTCGCGAAATGCTGTAATAAGAAGGGTCGAGGGAATGAAAGAAACACCGTTTTTCGAACTGTAGGGGGTGGACCTGCTAGCTGCCCCGGCGCGTAGCGCCGGGTGCAGCTAGTGTAATGATAATAATGATGTAGGCTATAGGTCTGTTTCACAATACTTTTTTATTCTTTTACAATGGGAATAGCTCAGGGTGTTTTCGTTTTATTATCCAAAGCTAACTTGGAATTTAAAAAAAAAAAGATCAGAAATAAAGCTTCTAGAGACAAAAATGACAAATGATGATATTTCGTTCAAATTTGATATCGGTTTAGTGCAGGCTCGGAGCATGGAACATCAAAGCAATTTGAAATTCATTGTCGATGATTGGTATGCTTTTGTATCCTACATATCTTGGGATGTATTATGCTTGAGTTTCATATGCTGTCCTTGCATATCCCTGGTTAAAGCTATGTGCCAACTTTCATAAAATAACTCACAGTCAAGTGGACAAAAATTGACAATTAAAATATGCCAAATGTCACTTTTGTTAAACCTTTGTGTACATCAAGTCCATGGAAGAGGAAATCAATACCTGACAAATGTGAAATGCGGCCTATTTTCATTGATTATTATTGTTAATTCTATGTTGAGTTATGTCATGAAACAAAGTCAATATAGTAATTTGTCCTCTCACACATCTACATCAATATCCAACAGGATTCACAACTCCACTAGCTATAAATGGAACGGAATCTGCCTCTACCGTAGCTGATACGACAGGATTCTCAATAACATCTGATTTACCTGAACAATCCCAGTTCTGCTCAGGTACGTTCAAAATATTCCTTATTGAAATCAAGATTTCAGTCACCTATATTTCAAATGTTCATCTCATCTCTCTTAAAAGACAGAGAATTCGTTCCGATGTATGTCCTTCAATAATGCTAACCAACCCACCCCAACCCTTACCCAGCCCCATGAATGACATCAAATCTAGCTGGTTTTAGAATTATTTTCATCGTGGTTATATTTATAAGCAAGTACGAACGATTAAAGGAAACCAATACCCTAGGAAATGATCACTTTTATAGGAAAGAGAATAATGAGAGGAGCAATTTCAAAAAAGTTTCATCAAAATCGGTTATAAAATAAGAGAGTTATGGAAGTTTGAGAAGTCTCGTTTTACCTTCTATGGGGATCCTCAAATTGGCAACATCAGCTTCAAAATGGCCGATTTTATGGACAACTCTCCATTGGTTTTGTACACAAATTTTCAGATTTCCCCCGTTTTCTTTCAAAATATGTCTTATTATCTTCTAAGCTCAAAATACGTCATGGGAAAATATATTTCACACAACATATATTGAGCTCAGAAGGAGGTAAGACATATTTTGAAAGAATATGGGGAAAATCTGAAAATTTGTGTACAAAACCAATGGAGAGTTGTCCATAAAATCGGCCATTTTGAAGCCGATGTTGCTAGTTTGAGGATCCCCATAAAAGGTGAAACGAGACTTTTCAAACTTCCATAACTTTCTTATTTTATAACCAATTTTGATGAAACTTTTTTTAAATTGCTCCTCTGATTGTCCTCTTTCTTATAAAAATGATTATTTCCTTGGGTATTGGTCCCCTTTAAGTGCGTTCTCCAAATTAAACTGATTCTTACTTCAACCTCTACGACAAAGTCTTGATAGAGTCGATCTTAAGAGCGTTTGTTCTAATATAATAATAGTATCAAATGAGAGAAATCGAGTTGGTGAACTTGATCTAAATCTAATCCAAGATATCCTGATGGTATCTTCATCTTTATCAAACTTGAAAGTAATTTGCCTACACTTTTTTAAGCTACAAATAATGCTATGTGATAATAATGATGATACTTTGATTACCTTTCTGCTCGTATAGGTAATGACAATTTTTCTCAAATTTCTTATTTCAGATTTGTGCACGACTGGTTCATCCGGAACACGATTCTTGTTTGCGTTTCCGCAGGGCAATACTACACTTTTCACGTTTGCATTCTTCACCTTGCCGAGTTTCTCTGGAGAAAATGTGACGCTAGCATTTTCATCACCTCTTGTTTGGTTTCTTCTGCCAAAAACTCTGAGTATAGCCAGGCAAATGAGGGAGTATCTCTAGAGCTACAAGTGATCTGTGTTCTACGGACCTGAACCTACTCGAATCATCCACGATTAATTTAGAAAGCTGAAGCGTGTATTGGCATTGCAATATGGAGAGGGCGCACATGTGTGGGTGGTATCGTATCTGGCTGACATGTTCGTCGTGGTTCCAGAAAGAAGGAGCCTTGGAGGACTGGAAATATATAACAGCTTTCCGTATCCTCCTAAATGAAGAGTTTGACTTCCTCTGAGTTTACGCATAAACAATGTCCAAGTGAAGACATACCGACCGGTAAACGATTGATACCGCCGCTACCACTGTGAATGGTGTGTCATATTCGTCTGGTAGCTCGGTCACAATTGTAATGACACAGTATGATCTATGCAGTTGCAAGTTTCCTGGATTTGACTGAAGCAAGAGATATGAAATCTCATCACCAAACCCATTGCTGTATGTTTTCTGGTAATGCATGTAAATATCATAGTTTCCGGGTGGAAACCTGAGTTATTTTGCAGAACAGCTACCAGTGTGTTCAGTGGACAAATGAGGGCCTCAGAGTTTCATCATAGCTACCTTTTAGTTCTCATCATTCGGATACACATTATCCGAGTTATTGCTGCTAACGATTGTGCACATCACGTACTCCATTGATGGTGCTTGCACAATGCCTCCAGGAAAGCGAAGTTTTTGAATGAATATCACAACGTCTGAGATAAGTTCGAGGTGATTTCATCCACGTTCCTGTACTTGTAGTTTTGAGTTCATGCATCTTATGTTGCTTGACTTTACGCTTGATGAGACTGGTCCTTCTATAGATGTTAGGGATCAATGCCAATAGTCAGTTTTTCCAGCGAGAACAATGGTGTTTTCTATATCCAGCTATGACCGGCTTTTCGTCAACAGTAGGTCATTCTTTCTGGACAGCAGAATCGTTTTACCTTTCCGACGCAAGCATCGTTCCGAGCGAACTGAATGCCACGAATGCATCTTTTGCATAACATGTTATTAGGTGAAATTATTCATTTAACCGGTCGTCAATTGTGTCCAATTGATGATAGAGCAGTGCAAAGATTTGGCAGTCTATCTATACTCAACAGGAATATCTATCAGCACGCCTATTCAGCTGGATTTAACCTAGGAGACTGTTTATGTTTTAGGTGAGTGATTTATATGAGCATGTTTACCGGACGTTGCAGCAGGTTAAAATGAAATCCATGTCATTTTCCCAAATTTTGGCAGGCAGACGTATTTTGTGTGTATTGTTATGCAAAAATGATTAAAGTAATATAGGTTCACTGTCCTTATTTTATTCTATTTTTTTTTTTTTTTTTTTTTTTTTGCTCCTATCTGGACTTTCAAGTTGCCTATTTGGATGAACATAGTAAATTTACGCATAATGTAAAGAAATTGGCCTTCTGTTATACACTCGTGATTTCAACAAATAAATTAAAAATCATCAATATTTTGGTCAAACCGTATCAAAAAAAATGTCTTCTTTTTTTTTTTAAGTGCACAAGGCCTTATTCACATTTGATGCGAATGATATCGACCAAATTTTCAGATTTTAAACATTTTACATCGTCAGAAGTTATGCACAAACATGCTTCCAAACTTACGGAAAGGAAATTTGCATCAAATTTCACGGTTGAGTGAGCATGCAGCAAAAATTGCCAAACTGCCATTTTTATTTCCCCTTACTTTACCTTCGTTCACGTTGAAGTGAACCCTTGAAAGACCAAAAAAATGAGCCTTTTTTTAAATTATGAGGAGGTATTGGAGCGTATTTTATGCACTAATAATCTTCTCATAACATTTTTGGTGTTTTGTGTGTATAATTGCCAAATGAATCCAATGGCATTTATTACAAATGAGACTGGAAAGCTCCTTTTTCATGTATCGAATAAAATTCAAATTCTCACTTTGATTGAATAATACAATTGTTTTCGAGGAGTACTTTTTGATCTTATTTTTCACAAATCCCGATGTTTCGAGCCTCATGGTGGCACAAGATACATGAAAATCAAGCAAGTGAGAAGAAAAGTTTGGGGCTTCGTCATTGTTTAGGATTTCTTGAATAGGTAATAATGAATAGCAGATGCATGTTGTTAAAGATCAGTTAAAGCTACAGTTTGTCCGCAAAATTGTTCATTACCCCTCACATTTTTTAATTTTTTGAATTTTGCTTTTAAATAAATGAGTTTCGTCAAACTTTTTGGTGATCAGTATGTTACCAACATCTGGACTATTAGGAAAGTTTTGACATTTTTAGTAATTCGGTATTTCAGGGTTTTTATTGAGAGATTTACGAAAAACGCCATGTTCATAATTATTCATGCCCTATAGGGGTGCCAAATCTAATTTATTATCTAATCATCTCGGTTATTATTATTTATTTAAATTTCCAACATAAAATAGTTTCTTGCGAATGTCAAGAACCATCAATTCATGTCTTCCATGGGTTATTGACCAATGCGCCCTCTGGAAAACGTCCAGGCTGTTAAAGGTTTGCATGGTCTTTGAGCCATTTTGTGACTCTTCACTTCCCAGAAACATTTCTTAAGGGATTCTTGTCATGTCATCGAATATTCCTCTCAAGATTTATCATTATGATTGTCCTTGAACTACTACATATAACTTAGCCGAATGCTTCTGAATTTCGTCCTGCTGACAGGTCCAATGTGTCCCAGTTAACATTTACACAGCATACTTCTGCAAGTTTTTCATCCGGATTTTTATAAAATATGCTTCACCTGGATGCCTCCTATTCTGAACAGATTCCCAGTGCTCCCAGCAATGATAATCCCCATAGCAGTTCTATGTGAATACACATGTGCCAATATCAGGAACTGTTCTTTCATTAGATTAAAGGATTTCATTTCTTTTGCCAAATTGAAGAAAGTCCATATCACTCGTAAATTCTAATTTTCTCTCAACTTATATATACAATTATGGTCCAAATTACTAAATTCTGGTTTAAATGAGCTCAAGAACTGTCCACAGGCCTTCCGGTGGGTCTGACTGCTAAACTGGAGCCCGTATTGGGAAGTGTCTGTATAGATATCCTCTATGTGTACTCGCTCTTTGGCACCTGCGTCTCTGGCTGGTCAGTGTTTTCCATTCCGACCTTGAATTGTGATCTGTGGGTCGTTGTAAGGCTCTCAGTATACTTCTTGGCAATTCAAGGAGAACACCTTGCACTTTTAGTCATGCCCATGGTAGCTTTTTCTTAAGTGTCTTACATTTGGTGCTCATGAAAAATAAAAAGTGTGGGTAGAGCGGCTATTTCATTTCTAAAACATTGAAATGAATGTCCTGAGTGAAAAATTCAAATTCCTGACAATAACCATAATTAAAGGGTTTGGAAGCTGAAGACTCACAGGATGGCTCAAAGACCATGCAACCTGACACAGCCTGGTGGTTTTCCACAGGACACATGGGCCAGACCCCACAGAAGCCATGAAGAAAGACTATGACTCTTGCAAAAATTATTCCAGATGGTTATCGAAGTAAATAATGTGTCCCCTGCTTATTTGATAAAAAAGTTGGACTGGGTACGCTAGGGTATGAAATAATTATGAACATGGGTGTTTTCGTAATCTGTCAATAAAATACCCTGGAATACCAAATTACTAAAAATGTCAAACTTTCCTAATAGTCCCAGATGTTTGGTAACATACTGAATACCAAAAAGTTTGACGAAACTCATTTATTTATAAGCAGAATTCAAAAAACTTTTTAAAAATGTCAGGGGTATGAACAATTTTACTGACAACTGTATGTGCCAACTTTCATAAAATAACTCACAGTCAAATGGACAAAATGGACTTTCATAAATAATAACTCTGCGAGCGGCGAAGCGCGAGCCGAAAATTTGGGCTTTATGAAGTATTGTTGTTTTGACACCTTTTGGCCTCTTATACTTACAGACCCGTAATTAGGATTTTTATAAAGGTTTTGGATTTGAAAAATGGACTTTTCGTGAAAGGATTGAACGTGCGAGATTCGAAGCGCAAGCCGAAATATTTCTGTTTAATGACCTGAATGCGGTATATTAATATAATTGTCTCTATATTTCTGTTTCTTTTAATTCCTTCACAAGTTGATGATGACCTCCCTTTCTGAGAAAGTTAACCTTGACCAGTGGCAAAAGAGCGGAATATTTTGTCTTGTATTTCAGGCATATTCATATTTTTATCTATTTTTTAAATTCATTCATAAACGGATGACCAAATTCCAAAAGATGCGAGCGCGAAGGGCGACCGATAAATTAGCACAAAATGACATGAATGCTGTGCATTTGAAGCACATTTATTTCTGAGTATAATTTTGCCTTTCGAATGGGAGAGGACATGGGAACGCGAAGCGCGAACCGAAAATAGTGAGTTTTATAACATGGAGGCTGTGTATTTTAAAGCACATTTGCTACTTTTTTCTTAGATTCATAAATAAACAAGGTGATGATCACCTCCCTTAAAAATGAACGCGAAGCATGAAAAGCTTATACAAATGACTCATCATTTCATTTTTATTGTAATCTCTCCTGAAAACCAGTGATGGGGGGGGGGCTGCATGCAGCTCCATTAATTTTTCCAGCAGATCATATTAACAAAAATGCGAAAAAAAGATTATATAATTTTCCACGTGTTCAGCCATCAACTTTCTACTTGATCAGCCCCCCCCCCTCCCCCGGCCTTTCAAAAAACGCTATGATGGATAATCCCGTATAAGTATATATGCGAGCGTAAGCGAAAATGTTGCACAGACATACCTAAAAAGGGGGATTTTGTGCACTATTTTTTCATTTTAGCTTTAAACATTATGTACATTAGGTAGGTAGGTCTATTTAAGAATCTGCAGAACATTTTTGGCATAAACGGGGGGGGGGTTCGTTCGAACCCCGAACACCCCCCCCCCCAGTTACGGGCCTGCTTTTGTTAACACTTTGTGTACATTAAGTCCATGGAGGAGGAAATCAATACCTGACAATGTGAAATGCTGCCTATTTCATTGATTATTATTGTTAATTCTATGTTGAGTTATGTCATGAAACAAAGTCAATATAGTAATTGTCTCTCTCACACATCTACATCTACATCAACAGGATTCACAACTCCATAGCTATAAATGGAACGGAATCTGCCTCTACCGTAGCTGATACGACAGAATTCTCAATTACATCTGATTTACCTGACAATCCCAGTTCTGCTCAGGTACGTTCAAAATATTCCTTATTGAAATCAAGATTTCAGTCACCTATATTTCAAATGTTCATCTCATCTTCTTAAAAGACAGAGAATTCGTTCCGATGTATGTCCTTCAATAATGCTAACCAACCCACCCCAACCCTTACCCAGCCCATGAATGACATCAAATCTAGCTGGTTTTAGAATTATTTTCATCGTGGTTATATTTATAAGCAAGTACGAACGATTAAAGGAAACCAATACCCTAGGAAATGATCACTTTCATAGGAAAGAGAATAATGAGAGGAGCAATTTCAAAAAAGTTTCATCAAAATCGGTTATAAAATAAGAGAGTTATGGAAGTTTGAAAAGTCTCGTTTACCTTCTATGGGGATCCTCAATATGGCAACATCAGCTTCAAAATGGCCAATTTTTATGGACAACTCTCATTGGTTTTGTACACAAATTTTCAGATTTCCCCGTTTTCTTTCAAAATATGTCTTATTATCTTCTAAGCTCAAAATATGTCATGGGAAATATATTTCACACAACTATATTGAGCTCAGAAGGAGGTAAGACTATTTTGAAAGAATATGGGGAAAATCTGAAAATTTGTGTACAACCAATGGAGAGTTGTCCATAAAATCGGCCATTTTGAGCCGATGTTGCTAGTTTGAGGATCCCCATAAAGGTGAAACGAGACTTTTCAAACTTCCTAACTTTCTTATTTTATACCGATTTTGATGAAACTTTTTTTAAATTGCTCCTCTGATTGTCCTCTTTCTTATAAAAAATGATTATTTCCTTGGTATTGGTCCCTTTAAGTGCGTTCTCAAATTAAAACTGATTCTTACTTCAACCTCTACGACAAAGTCTTGATAGAGTCGATCTTAAGAGCGTTTGTTCTAATATAATAATAGTATCAAATGAGAGAATCGAGTGGTGAACTTGATCTAAATCTAATCCAAGATATCCTGATGGTATTTCATCTTATCAAATTGAAAGTAATTTGCCTACACTTTTTTAAGCTAACAATAATGCTATGTGATAATAATGATGAACTTTGATATCTTTCTGCTCGTATAGGTAATGACAATTTTTCTCAAATTTCTTATTCAGATTTGTGCAGACCGGGTTCATCCGGAACACGATTCTTGTTTGCGTTTCCGCAGCAATAACACTGATTCCGTTTGCATTCTTCACCTTGCGAGTTTCTCTGGAGAAAATGTGACAGCTAGCATTTCATCACCTCTTGTTGGTTTCTCCCAAACTCTGAGTATACCAGGCAAAGAGGGAGTATCTCTAGAGCTATCCAAGTGATCTGTGTTCTAACGGACCTGAACCTACCTCGAATACATCCACGATTATTGTAGAAGCTGAAGCGTGTATTGCATTGCATGGAGAGGGGCGACATGTTGGTGGTATGTATCTGCTGACATGTTCGTCGTGTTTCCAGAAAGAGAGCTTGGGACTGAATATAATAAGCTTCCTATCCTCCTAATGAAGAGTTTGACTTTTCTGAGTTTACCATAACATGTCCAAGTGAAGATACCCCGGTAACGATCTAAGATCTTACCGCCCCTACCACTGTGAATGGTGTGTCCATATTCGTCTGGTAGCTTCGGTCACAATTGTAATGACACAGTATGAATCTTGCAGTTGCAAAGTTCCTCGATTTGACTGGAACAAGAGTATTCCTCCACCAAACCCATTGCTGTAGTTTCTGGTAATGCATGTAATATCAATAGTTCCGGGTGGAAACCATGATTATTTTGCAGAACAGCTACCTTCAGTGGACAAATGGGGCTCAGAGTCATCATAGCTCCTTTTAGTTCTCAATCATTTCGATACACATTTCGAGTTATTGCTGCTAACGACTGGCACATCCGTCTCCATTGATGTGATGGTGTCAACAATCCTCCAGGAAAGCGAGTTCTTGAACATGAATATCACAAACGTCTGAGATAGTTCGAGTTGTTTCATCACGTCCTGTACTTGTAGTTCAGTTCATGCAGTCTTATGTTGCTGACTTTACGCTTGATGAGACTGGTCCTTCTATGACCTTGATCAATGCCATAGTCAGTTTTCCAGCGGGACAATGGTGTTTTCTATATCCAGCTATGACCGGCTTTTCGTAACAGTGGTCATTCTTTCTGGACAAGCGGAATCGTTTACTTCGACAAGCATCGTTTACTTTCGACCAAGCATCGTTTCCAGAGCGACTGGAATGCCACGAATGCATTTGATGCTACACTTATTCAAGGTGAATTATTCAATTTAACCGGTCGTCATGTGATCCATCTGATGATAGCAGTGCAAGATTTGCATCGCTATCTAATACTCAACAGGAATACTATCTAGCAACGCCTATTCAGCTGGATTTAACCTAAGGATGTTTATTTTTTAGGTGAGTGATTTATATGACATGTTACCCCGGACGTTGCACAGTTAAAATGAAATCCATGTCATTTTCCAAAATTTTGCACAGAGCTATTTTGGTATCTTGTATGCCAAAAATGATTAAAGTAATATAGGTTCATGTGCTTATTTTATCTATTTTTTTTTTTTTTTTTTTTTTTTTTTGCTCGCTGGACTTTCAAGTTGCCATATTTGAATGACATGTAAATTACGCATAATGTAAGAAATTGGCCTTGTTATACACTCGTGATTTCAAACAAATAAATTAAAAATCATCAATATTTTTGTCAACCGTATCAAAAAAAATGTCTTCTTTTTTTTTTAAGTGGCACAAGCCTTAATTCACACTTGGCAATGATATCGGACCAATTTTCAGAATTTTAAACATTTTACAACGTCAGAATGTATGCAAAACATGCTTCCAAACTTACGGAAAGGAAATTTGCAATCAAATTTCACGGGTTTGAGTGAGCTGCAGCAAAAATTGCCAAAATGCCATTTTTATTTCCCCTTACTTTACCTTCGTTCACGGTTGAATGAACCTTTGAAAGACCAAAAAAAATAGGCCTTTTTTTTAATTATGAGAGGTATTGCAGTAATTTTAATGCACTAATAATCTTCTCATAACATTTTTGGTGTTTTTGTGTATAATTGCCAATGATTCCAATGGCATTTATTTACAAATGAGACTGGAAAGCCCTTTTCATGTATCGAAAATTCAAATTCTCACTTTGATTGAATAATAACAATTGTTTTCGAGGAGTACTTTTGATCTATTTTTCACAAAAATCCCGATGTTTCGAGCCTCAGTGGGCACAAGATCATGAAAATCAAGCAGTGAGAAGAAAGTTTGGGGCTTCGTCATTGTTTAGGGATTTCTTGAATAAGGTATTTGAATACAGATCATGTTAGTTAAAGATCAGTAAAGCTAGCAGAAAATTGTTCATACCCCTACACATTTTTTAGAGTTTTTTGAATTTTGCTTTTAAATAAATGAGTTTCGTCAGACTTTTGGTGATCAGTATGTTACCAACATCTGGACTATTAGGAAAGTTTGACATTTTTAGTAATTCGGTATTTCAGGGGTATTTTAATTGATGAGATTTACGAAAAACGCCGAGATTTCATTAATTATTCATGCCTATAGGGGTGCCAAATCTAATTTATTATCTAATCATCTCGGTTATTATTATTTATTTAAATTTCCACATAAAATAGTTCTTGCGAATGTCAAGACCATCATTCATGTCTTTCCATGGGTTTTGACCAATTGCGCCCTCTGGAAAACGTCGCTGTGTAGAGGTTGCATGGTCTTTGAGCCATTTTGTGACTCTTCAACTTCCCAGACACATTTCTTAAGGGATTCTTGTCATGTCATCAGAATATTCCTCTCAAGATTATTCATTATGATTGTCCTTGAACTACTACATGACTAACTTAGCCGAATGCTCTGAATTTCGTCCTGCTGACAGGTCCAATGCTGTCCCAGTTAACATTTACAAGCATCTTCTGCAAAGTTTTTCATCCAGGATTTTATAAAAATGTTCTTCACCTGGATGCCTCCTATATCTGAACAGATTCCCCAGTGCTCCCAGCAATGATAATCCCATAGCAGTTCTTATGTGAATAACATGTGCCATATCAGGCACTGTTTCTTTCATTAGATTAAAAGGATTCTCTTTCTTTTGCCAAATTTGAAGAAAGTCCATATCACTCGTAAATTCTAATTTTCTCTGCAATCTTATATATATACAATTATGGTCCAAATTACTAAAAATTCTGGTTTAATGAGGCTCAAAACTGTCCACAGGCCTTCGGTGGGGTTACTGACTGCTAAACTGGAGCCCGTATTGGGAAGTGGTCTGTATAGATATCCTCTATGTAGTACTCGCTCTTTGGCACCGCGTCTCTGGCTGGTCAGTGGTTTTCCATTCCGACCTTGATTGTGATCTGTGGGTCGTTGTAGGCCTCTCAGTAATACTGCTTCTTTGGCAATTCAAGGAGACACCTTGCACTTTTAGTCATGCCATGGTAGCTTTTCCTAAGTGTCTTACATTTGGTGCTCATGAAAAATAAAAAGTGTGGGTGACGGCTAATTTCATTTCTAAAACATTGAAATGAATGTTCCTGAGTGAAAAATTTCAAATTCCTGACAATAAACCATATTAAAGGGTTTGGGAGCTGAAGAATCACAGGATGGCTCAAAGACTGAAACCTGACACAGCCTGGTGGTTTTCCACAGGAACACATGGGCCAGACCCACAGAAGCCATGAAGAAGACTATAGACCTTGCAAAAATTATTCCAGATGGTTATCGATGTAAATAATGTGTGCGCCCTGCTTATTTGATAAAAAAGTTGGACTGGGTACCCCTAGGGTATGAATAATTAAATGAAACATGGTTTTTCGTAAATCTGTCAATAAAATACCCCTGGAATACCCAAATTACTAAAAACTGTCAAACTTTCCTGATAGTCCAGATGTTGGTAACATACTGAATAACCAAAAAGTTTGACGAAATCTTTTATTTTAAAGCAGAATTCAAAAAAACTTTTAAAAATGTCAGGGGTATAATAATTTTACTGACAACTGTATGTGCCAACTTTCATAAAATAATCACAGTCAAATAGGGGACAAAATGGACTTTTCATATAATAATAACTCTGCGAGAGAGCGAAGCGCGGAGCCGAAAAATTTGGGCTTATGAAGGTATTGTGTTTTTCTGACACATTTGCCATCTTATACTTACAGACCCGTAATTAGGATTTTTATAAAGGTTTTTGGAATATTTGAAAATGGACTTTTCGAAAGGATTTGAACGTGCGAGCTCGAAGCGCAACGCAAATATTTCTGTTTAATGACTGAATGCGGTATATTATATTAATTGTCTCATATATTTCTGTTTTTTCTTTTAATTCCTTCACAAGTTGATGATGACCTCCCTTTCTGGAAAGTTAACCTTGACAGTGCAAAGAGCGGAATATTTTGTCTTGTATTTGGCAAGCATATTATATTTTTATCTATTTTTTAAATTCATTCATAAACGGATGACCAAATTCCAAAAAGATGCGAGCGCGAAGGGCGACCGATAAATTAGCACAAAAATGACATGAATGCCTGTGGCATTTGAAGGCACATTTATTTCTGAGCTATTAAGGTGTGAGGAGAGGACATGGCGAACGCGAAGCGCGAACCGAAAATAGTGAGTGGTTTTATACATGGAGGCTTGTGTTATTTTAAAAGGCACATTTGCTACTTTTTTTCTTAGATTCATAAATAACAAGGTGATGATCACCTCCGTTAAAATGTAACGCGAGCATGAAAAAAAGCTTATCAAATTGACTCATCATTTCATTTTTATTGTAATCTCTCCTGAAAACCAGGATGGGGGGGTGCCATGCAGCTCCATTTAATTTTTCCAGCAGATCATATTAACAAAATGCGAAAAAAAAGATATATAATTTTCCACGTGTTCAGCCCATCAACTTTCTACTTGAGAGTCAGAGCCCAGCCCCCTCCACCGGCCCTTTCAAAAACGCTAATGATGATAATCCCAGTATAAGTATATATGCGAGGGTAAGCGAAAATGTTGCACAGACATACCTAAAAAGGGGGATTTTGTGCAACTATTTTTCATAATTAGAGCTTTTAAACATTATGTACATTAGGTAGGTAGGTCTATATTTAAGAATCTGCAGAACACTTTTTTGGCATAAACGGGGGGGGGGGTTCGTTCGAAACGCCGACGACACCCCCCCCCCCAGTTACGGGCCTGCTTTTGTTAAACCTTTGTGTACATTAAGTCCATGGAGGAGGAATCAATACCTGACAAGTGAAATGCCTGCCTATTTCATTGATTATTATTGTTAATATCTATGTTGAGATTATGTCATAAGAACAAAGTCAATATAGTAATTTGTCCTCTCACACATCTACATCTACATCCACAACAGGATTCCACAACTCCAACTAGCTATAATTGGAACGGACTCGCCTCTACCGTAGCTGATACGACAGGATTCTCAATTACATCTGATTACTGAACAATCCAGTTCTGCTCAGGTAACGTTCAAAATATTCCTTATTGAATCAAGATTTCAGTCACCTATATTTCAAATGTTCATCTCATCTCTCTTAAAGACAGAGAATTCGTTCGGTATGTCCTTTCAATAATGCTAACCAAACCACACCCAACCCTTACCCAGAACCCGCAATGAATGACATCAAAATCTCAGCTGGGTTTTTAGAATTAATTTTCATCGTGGTTGAGATGTTAATATAGAGCAAGTACGAACCGTTAAAGGATAAGCCAATTAACCTCGCTAGAGGAAATGATCACTTTCATAGGAAAGAGAACATAATGAGAGGAGGAATTTCAAAAAAGTTTCATCAAAATCGGTTATAAAATAAGAGAGTTATGAAGTTTGAAAAGTCTCGTTTACCTTCTATGGGGATCCTCAATTGGCAACATCAGCCTTCAAAATGGCCAATTTTATGGACAACTCTCCATTGGTTTTGTACACGAAATTTTCAGATTTCCCCGTTTTCTTTCAAAATATGTCTTATTATCTTCTAAGGGCTCAAAATATGTCATGGGAAAATATATTTCACACAACATATATTGAGCTCAGAAGGAGGTAAGACATATTTTGAAAGAATATATGGGGAAAATCTGAAAAAATTTGTGTACAAAACCAATGGAGAGTTTGTCGCATAAAATCGGCCATTTTGAAGCCGATGTTGCTAGTTTGAGATCCCCATAAAAGGTGAACGAGACTTTCAATAACTTCCTAACTTTCTTATTTTATAACCGATTTTGATGAAAAACTTTTTTTAATTGCCCTCTGATTGTCCTCTTTCTTATAAAAATGATTATTTCCTTGGGTATTGGGTCCCTTTAAAGTGCGTTCTCCAAATTAAACTGATCTTACTTCAACTCTACGACAAAGTCTTGATAGAGTCGATTCTAAGAGCGTTTTTGTATCTAATTATATATAGTATCAATGAGAGAAATCAGTTGGTGAACTGATCTAAATCTAATCCAAGATATCCTGATGGTATCTTCATCTTTATCAATTTTGAAAGTATTTGCTACACTTTTTTAAGCTACAAATAATGCTATGTGATAATAATGATGATACTTTGATTATCTTTTGCTCCAGTATATGGTAATGACAATTTTTCTCAATTTCTTATTTCAGATTTGTGCACGACTGGTTCATCCGGAACACGATTCTTGTTTGCGTTTCCGCGAGAATACTACACTGATTCGCGTTTGCATTCTTCACCTTGCGAGTTTACTCTGGAGAAAATGTGACAGTAGCATTTCATCAACCTCTTGTTGGTTTCTCCCAAACTCTGAGTATACCAGGCAAGAGGGAGTATCTCTAGAGCTACAAGTGATCTGTGTTCTACCGGACCTGAACCTACCTCGAAATAATCCACGATTATTGTAGAAGCTGAAGCGTGTATTGCATTGCATGGAGAGGGGCGACATGTTGGTGTGTATCGTATCTGCTGACTGTTCGTCGTGTTTCCAGAAAGAGAGCTTGGGACTGAATATAAATCGCTTCCTATCCTCCTAATGAAGAGTTTGACTTCTTGAGTTTACATAAACATTGCCAAGTGAAGATACCACCGTACGATTGATCTTACGTCCCCTACCACTGTGAATGGTGTGTCATATCGCTGCTGGTAGCTCGGTCACAATGTGAATGACACAGTATGAATCTATGCAAGTTGCAAAGTTTCCTCGGATTTGACACTGGAACATAGGTAGATTTCTCCACCAAACCATTGCTGTAGTTTCTGGTAATGCATGTAATATCATAGTTCCGGGTAGGAAACCATGATTATTTTGCAGAAACAGCTACCTTCAGTGGACAAATGGGGCTCAGAGTTCATCATAGCTCCTTTTAGTTCCTCAATCATTCGGATACACATTTCGAGTTATTGCTGCTAACGATGGCACATCCGTTCTCCATTGATGGTGCTTCAACAATCCTCCAGGAAAGCGAAGTTCTTGATCATGAATACACAACGTCTGAGATAGTTCGAGTTGTTTCATCACGTCCTGTACTTGTAGTTCAGTTCATGGCAGTCTTAATTGTTGCTACTTTACGCTTGATGAGACTGGGTCCTTCTATGACCTTGATCAATGCCAATAGTCAGTTTTCCAGCGGGACAATGGTGTTTTCTATATCCAGCTATGACCGGCTTTTCGTAACAGTGGTTCATTCTTTCTGGACAAGCAGAATCGTTTACTTTCGAATCAGAGCATGGTTTCCGAGCGACTGGAATGCCACGAATGCATTTGATGCTACACTTATCAAGGTGAATTATTCAATTTAACGCGGTCGTCATGTGATCCAATCTGATGATAGCAGTGCAAGATTTGCAGTCTATCTATACTCAACAGGAATATCTATCAGCAACGCCTATTCAGCTGGATTTAACCTAGGAATGTTTATTATTTTAGGTGAGTGATTTATATGACATGTTTACCGGCGTTGCACAGTTAAAATGAATCCATTCATTTTCCAAAATTTTGCACAGAAGCTATTTTGGTATCTGTGTATGCAAAAATGCATTAAAGTATATAGGTTCATGTGCTTATTTTTATTCTACTTTTTTTTTTTTTTTTTTTTTTTTTTGAGCTCCTGGACTTTCAAGTTGCCATATTTTGGATGACAATGTAAATTACGCATAATGTAAGAATTGGCCTCTGTTATACCTCGTGATTTCAACAAATAAATTAAAATCATCAAATATTTTGTCAAACCGTATCAAAAATAATGTCCTGTTTTTTTTTTAATAGTCACAACCTTTAATTCACAACTTTGAGCAATGATATGCGGAACCAATTTATTCAGATTTTAAACATTTTACACCAGTCAGATGTATGCAAACATGCTTCCAAACTTGGAAAGAAATTTTGCATTTCAAATTTCACGTTTGAGTGAAGAGCAGCAAAAATTGCCAAACTGGCCATTTTATTTCCCTTATTTTACCTTCGTTAACTCTTGAATGAACCCTTGAAAGACAAAAAAAATAGGCCTTTATTTTAATTATGAGGAGGTATTGCAGTAATTTTATGCACTAATATCTTCTCAATACATTTTGGTGTTTTGTGTATAATGCCAATGATCCAATGGCATTGTATTTACAAATGAGACTGGAAAGCCCCTTTTTCATGTATCGAATAAAATTTCAAATTCTCACTTTGATTGAATAATAACAATTGTTTTCGAGGAGAACTTTTGCTCTTATTTTTCACTTAAAAAATCCCGCGAGTTTTCGAGCCTCAGTGGGCACAAGATACATGAACAATCAAAGCAAGTGAGAAGTTAAGTTTGGGCTTCGTATTGGTTTAGGGATTTCTTGAATAGGTAATATTGAAATACAGATCATGTAGTTAAAGATCAGTTTAAAGCTACAGTTTGTCCGCAAAAATTGTTCATACCACCGTCACATTTTTTTAAGTTTTTTGAATTTTTGCTTTTTATAAATGAGTTTCGTCAAACTTTTTGGTGCAATCAGTATGTACCAACAATCTGGAGACTATTAGGAAAGTTTGACATTTTTAGTAATTCGGATATTTCAGCGGGCTATTTTATTGAGGATTACCGAAAACGATGGCCAGTTCAAATTATTCTGCCCTATAGCGGGTGCCAAATTAATTTATTATGCGAGATCGACATTCTCGGTTTATTATTATCTTATTTAAATTTCCACATAAAATAGTTTCTTGCGAATGTCAGAAACCATCGATTGCATCGTCTTCCCATGGGTTGTTTGACCATGCGCACCTCTGGAAAAACGTCCAGGCTTGATAAGGTTGCATGGTCTTTGAGCCATTTTTGTGACTCTTTTCAACTCCCAGACACATTTCTTAAGGATTCTTGTCATGTCATCGAATATTCCTCTCAGATTATTCATTATGATTGTCCTCGAACTACTACAGACTAACTTAGCCGAATGCTTCTGAATATTCGTCCTGGCTGACAGTCCAATGCTGTCCCAGTTAACATTTACAAGCATACTTCCTGCAGTTTTTCATCCAGGATTCTATATGAAGAAATTCTTTCACCTGGATCACTCCTTATTCTGAACAGATTCCCAGTGCTACCCAGCATGATAATCCACATAGCAGTTCTAATGTGATAATAGTGCCAATTATCAGGACACGTTTCTTTTTCATTAGATTAAAGGATTCATCTATTCTTTTGCCAAATTGAAGAAAGTCATATCACCTCGTAATAGTCTAATTTTCTCAATCATACTTATATATACAATTTTGGTCCAATTACTTAAAATTCTGGGATTTAAAATGAGCTCAAAAGAAATGTCCAGCAGGCCTTCCGAGTGGGTCTGAC
Source organism: Paracentrotus lividus (assembly GCA_940671915.1). Taxonomy (NCBI): domain Eukaryota; kingdom Metazoa; phylum Echinodermata; class Echinoidea; order Camarodonta; family Echinidae; genus Paracentrotus; species Paracentrotus lividus. The sequence continues at coordinate 178,285 of CALNVZ010002533.1, forward strand.
TGGCTAAAACTGGAGCCCGTATTGGAAGCTGTCTGTATAGATAGTCCTCTATGTAGTACTCGCGTCTTTGCATTGCGTCTCGGCTGGTCAGTGGTTTTCCATTGCCGACCTTGATTGTGGATCTGTGGGTGGTTGTAGGCTCTCGTATACTTCTTTGGCAATTCAAGGAGTTCACTTTGCACTTTTAGTCATGCTCATGGTAGCTTTTTCTAAGTGTCTTAACATTTGGTGCTCATGAAAAAATATAAAAAGTGCGGGAGTAGGCGGCCTATTTTCTCATTTCTAAACATTGAAATGAATGTGACCTGAGTGAAAACATTCAAATTCCTGTACAGAGTAAAGCACAATATTAAGGTTTGGAAGCTGAAGAATCACAGGATGGCTCAAAGACCTGCAACCTGACACAGGGCTGGTGGTTTCACAGAACACATGGGCTAGGACCCACAAGAAGCATGAAGAAAGACTATGATCTTGCAAAAAATTATTCCAGATGGGTTATCGAAGTAAAATAATGTGTGCCCTGCTTATTTGATAATAGAAGGTTGGACATGGGTACCCTAGGGTATGAATAATTATGTAACATGGTGTTTTTCGTAAATCTGTCAAGTAAAATACCCTGGAATACCAAATTACTAAATGTCAAACTTTCTAAAAGACGCAGATGTTGGTAACATACTGAAATACCAAAAGTTGACGAATAATCACATTTATTTTAAGCAGATCAAAAACGTTTTTAAAATGTCAGGTAATGAACAATTTTTACTGACAACTGTATGTGCCAACCTACATAAAATAACTCACAGTCAAATGGACAAAATGGGAACTTTCATAATAAAAAAAACTCTGACGAGCGCGAAGCGCGAGCCGAGAAAAATTTGGGCTTATGAGTATTGTGTTTTCTGACACATTTTGACCTCTTATGACTTACAGACCCGTAATTAGGATTATTTATAAAGGTTTTGGAATTTGAATGGAAATTTCGGAAGGATTGAACGTGCGTGCTCGAAAGCGCAAGCCGGCAAATTTTTCTGTTAATGACCTGAATGCGGTTATATTATATTAATTGTCTCATATTTTCTCTGTTTCTATTTTAATTCCTTCACAAGTTGATGATGACCTGCGCCTTTCTGAAATAGTTACTGACAGTATGCAAAGAGCGGAATATTTTTCTTGTATTTCAGGCATTATTCATATTTTTATCTATTTTTTATTCATTCATAACGGATGACCAATATTCCAAAAGAAGCGAGCGCGAAGGGCGAACGATAAATTACACAAAATGACATGAATCTGTGCATTTGAAAGCACATTTATTTCTGAGCTATAATTTTGGCCATCTTCGAATGGAGAGGAATGGCGAACGGCGAAGCGTGCGCCGAGAAAAATAGTGAGTTTTTTAATACATGGAGTGAAGGGCTGTGTATTTTAAAGCACATTTGCTACTTTGGGTTTTCTTTAGTTATAAATAACAAGGGTGATTGATCACCTCGCCTTAATAAATGAAACGCGAGCATGAAAAAAGCTTACTCAATGACTCATCATTTCATTTTGTATTGTAATCTTCCTGAAAACCAGGGATGGGGGGGGCTGCAATGGCATGCTGAACCATTAATTTCCAGCAGATCAACTATTAACGAAAAATGCGAAAAAAAGATTATATAATTTCCACGTGTTTTCAGACCCATCAAACTTTCTACTTGATCAGCCCCGCCGCCCCCACCCCGCCCTTTTCAAAAAACGCTATGATGATAACCGTTATAAGTATATATGCGAGCGTAATGCGAAAATGTTGCACAGGGATGGAGTTAGACATACCTAAAAGGGGGAATTTTGTGCACTATTTTTTTCAATTTAGCTTTTAAACATTATGTACATTAGGTGGTAGGTCTATTTAAGAATCTGCAGAACATTTTTGGCATAAACAGGGGGAGGGGGTTCGTTCGAACACCCCGAAACCCCCCCCCCCCAAAGTTATACGGGCCTGCTTATTTGTTACCTTTGTGTACATTAAGTCCATGGAGAGGAAATCAATACGAACAATGTTGAAATGCTGCCTATTTTCATTGATTATTATTGTTAATTCTATGTTGAGTTTGTCATGAAACAAAGTCAATATAGTAATAGCTTGTTCCTCTCAACAAAATCTATCATCTACATCCAACAGGAATTTCACAACTCACTAGCTATAATGGATCGTGAATCTTGCCTCTACGAGCTTGATAGACAGGATTCTCAATTCATCTGATTTACCTGAACAATCCAGTTCTGCTCAGTACGTTCAAAATATTCTTATTGAAATCAGATTTCAGTCACCTTATATTTCAAATGTTCATCTCATCTCTCTTAAAAGACAGAAGAATTCGTTCCAAGTTGTATGTCCTTACAATAATGCTGACAAACACAACGCCAACCTTACCAGCCCCATGAATGACATCAAAATCGTAAGCTGGTTATAGAATTGATTCAATCAGAGTGGTTATATTTATAGCCAAGTGTGTAAAAACGATTAAAGGACAAACCAATACCTGCTAATGGAAATGAATCAATTTCATAGGAAAGAAGAAAATATGAGAGAGCATTAGATTCTAAAAATAGGTTTCATATCAAATATCGGTTATAAAATAAGAGAGTTATGGAAGTTTGAAAAGTCTCGTTGATTACTCTATGGGGATCCTCAAAATGGCAAACATCAGCTCAAAATTGCCGATTTTATGGACAACTCTCCATTGGTTTTTTGTACACAAATTTCAAGAGTTTCCCCGTATTTCTTTCAAAATTATGTTTCTTATTATCTTCTATCAAGCTCAATAAATGTATGGGAAATGTGTGAGGTGTATTATCAGCATGAAATGCAAACATATATTGAGCTCAGAAGGAAGGTAAGACATATTTTGAAAGAATATGGGGAAAATCATGAAAAATGTTGTGTAGCAAACCAATGAGAAGTTTGTCCATTGGGAAAATCGGCATTTAGGAAGGCCGATGTTCGTAGTTTGATGGGATCCCAATAAAAAGGTGAAACGGAAGACTTTTTCAAACTTCCTACCTATTTTATTTTTATAACTACGATTTTGATGAAACTTTTTATTAAATTGCTCCTCCTGATTGTCCTCTTTCTTATAAAAATCGATTTTTCTTGGGTATTGGTCCCTTTAGATGCGGTTTCCCATTAAACTGATTCATTTTACTTTCCAACCTCTACGACAAAGTCTTGATAGGTCGATCTTAAGAGCGTTTGTTTCTAAATATAAGATAATAGTATCCTAAATGAGAGAAATCGAAGTTGGTGAACTTGATCTAAAATCTAATCCAAGATATCTGAGGTATCCTTCATTTTATCAAAATTTGAAGTATTTGCCTCTGACACTTTTTTAAGCTAAAATTATGCTATGTTGATAAATAAATGATGATACTATAATTGATTTATCTTTCTGCTCGTATAGGTAATGACAATTTTTCTCAATATTTCTTATTCAGATTGGTGCAAGACTGGTTCATCGGAACACGTTCTTGTTTGCGTTTCCGCAGCAAATACTAACAACTGATTCCGTTTGCATTCCTTATCACCTTGCGAGTTTCTCTGGAGCAAAAATGTGACAGCTACATTTCATCACCCTCATTGTTGAGGTTTGCTCTCCAAACTCTGAGTATACCAAGGACAAAGAGGAAGTATCTCTAGAGCTTATGGAAGTTGATCTGTGTTCTACGGACCTGATACCTACCTCGAATACACCACGATTATTGTAGAAGCTGAAAGCGTGGTATTGCATGCATGAGGAGAGGGGCGACATGTTGGTGGTATCGTATCTGCTGACATGTCGTCGGTGTATTCCAGAAAGAGAGCTTGGACTAGAATATAATAATCGCTTCCCTATGCTTCCTAATGAGATTTGACTTTTCTGAGTTTTACCATTAACGATGTCGCAAGTGAAGATACCACCGTACGTTGATCTACCATGATCGCCCTACCACTGTGAAATGGGTGTATATTCGTTCTGGTAGCTCGTCACAATTGTAATGACTAAAGTAATAGAATTCTTGCAGTTGCAAAAAGTCTCCGGAATTGACTGGAAAGAAGTATTCTTCCCACCAACCCATTGCTTGTAGTTCTGGTAATGCATATAATAATCATAGTTCTCGGGTGGAACCATGAAATTATTTTGCAGAACAGAGTCATAATTCAGGGAAAAATGTGGGCTCAGAGTTTCATCATAGCTCTTTTTAGTTCTCGGAAGTCATTATCGGATTCACCAATTTCGAGTTATTGGGCTGCTATACGAATGGCAGCATCCCGTCTCCAATTGATGGTGCTTGCAGACAATCCTCAACAGGAAAGCGAAGTTCTGACATGAATATCACAACGTCTGAAATAGTTCGAGTTGGTTTCATCCACGTCTGTACTTGTAGTTCAGTTCATTCGCAAGTCTTATGTTGCTGACTTCGCTTGATGAGCTGGTCCTTCTATGAGCCTTGTAATCAATAGCCAATAAGTCAGTTTCTCAGCGGGACAAATGGTGTTTTCTATATCCCAGCTATGACCGGCTTTTTCGAGATACAGTGGTCATTCTTTCTGGACAAGCAGAATCGTTTACTTTCGCCCAAGCAATCCGTTACTTTCCGACGCAAGCATCGGTTCCGAGCGACTGGAATTGCCACGGAATGCATTTGATGCTACACTTATCAATGGGTGATTAATTCAATTTAACGCCGGTCGTCATGTGATCCAAATCTGATGATAGCAGTGCAGAGAATTTGCAGTCTATCTATACTCAACAGGCAAATCATCCTATCATGCAACGCCTATTCAGATCTGGATGTGGACACTAGGATGTTTATTTTTAGGTGAAGTGTTTTATATGACATGTTTTACCGGACGTTGCAGCAGTTAAAATGAAATCCATGTATTTTCCAAAATTTTGTTACAGTACTATTTTGGTATCTGTGTAGCCACAAAATGATTAAAGTAAAATATAAGTTCATGTGCTTATTTATTTATTTTTTTTTATTTTTTTTTTTTTTTTTTTTTTTTTTTTTTGCTCGCTGGATTTTCAGAGTTGCATAATTTGGGATGACATGTAATTACGCATAAATGTGAAATTGGCCTCTGGTTATATCCGTCGTGATTTTCAACAAATAAATAAAATCATCATATTTTTGTCAAAATACCCGTATCAAACCTTCCAGATTTGTTAGGTAGCGTATACCAAAGATGGGGAAATTGTTTAAACTGACACACCTACCTGTACATATTTTTTTCAGCCAGCAGCACCCTCATGTTGCTGAAAGTGGTGCGTATAATGACAAAAAAAAACCACAATTCTCAGAGGCTTGGAATCCACACGATATTTAAAAAGTACAGTTTAAGCTGCACTTCATTCAAATCCATGTCACTTTCATCAAAATTTGCAAAGTTTTACATAAATGTATACTAAACGAGTAGGAGCATTACAAAATGGGGGTCTATGTGCTCGTTTTCAAAATATCGGCGTCGTAATAGAGGCGAGTCGACTTGAAAACCACCAAAAACGCTTCAAAACACGCAAAAGTATCAGAATTGAGAATGATTTAAAATAAAATCATTCTCCCAAACATTTGCAATTCATGTCATATCCATCGCAATCTGTAGAATAACACGAACACGCATCAACATAAATGCTTCACATATCTTTGCAAGTAGGTAAATAATGGACAAAAAGAAGGAATAAATAGCATCTTTATAAATTTTAATTTTCTTTAATTCTTTGAGCGCCGGATCGCCCATGAGCGCTGAGTATTTTTCCATTGTGACGTATTTATCATGCGCGGCCAGATGCGCAGGAACATAACTTAAGGACTTCCTTGCTTGCATAACAAAAGAAAATGTAAATACGCGCACCTGGCTGATCGTGTCACATGAAAGCCCACGCTTGCTAGCGCTTATCAACTTTCCTAATATTGGGGCCACCAATCGTCAGAATATGGGCTTCGTTTGCAAGTCATGTTAATGTTTGGCAACATCTATAAATATGTTCTACTTGATCAAAAAATGATAATAGTAATAATAATAATAATCCCATGTCACCATACTAAGCATTGGCTATAAACATGGATTGTCACACACACAAAAAGTGATCAACTCTATTTACAATATATACACAATATAAATACAAAAAAGTAATACAATCATAAAATAGGTCAATGAAAATGAACATTTCCTGGTTAATGGGATCAAGTAGAACACGTTAACAGTGTTAACTGAAATATTCCAATTAATGTGGCCCAATAAGACTAAGGTCAAAACTAAACTCTTTGGCCAAAACCTCTGTCTTTAACTTTGACCTTTGACCTATTCGTTGTATTAGCTTAACTATGATGGTAACTAACATAAATATTTTTAAATTGATGTCACCAACCAAAAAATATATGTCGTAATTTTTTAGCTTGCACAATCGACCTAGAAATAAGGTCAAAGTTCACAGAAAATGGGGGGGGGGGGTTGCCAAAATGATGCCATCTCCAGGCTGTTAATCATCATATAAATTGACATTTGCCCTAATTTTAAGGTCATAAGGGTCACCCGAATGTGGCAGCAGTTTCAGGCTAGTATGACCTATGTTGTATTCTTGATTAGTTGCTATTGATATTGTCCATGCATATGTTATGTCTGATTGTCGTAAAGCTTAAGTCAATTACGCATATATTGCTCAAAACTGGCTGGTCGGGTGAAAAATTGTTAATAGACTTTATTGCTAGTTATAAAATTATTTACAATTTGATACCAAATTTGACACAATTTAAAGAAAATTATGTTTATGTTAATGAAGCCTGACCTTTCACCTCAATTTTGGGTCACAAAAGGTCAATTAAATAATTGGCAACATATATTTTCTGATTCGTGTGATCAAGTAGAACATAGCTATAAATGTTGCCAAACATTAACATGACTTGTAAACGAAACTACATACGTGGCCACACTATAGTGCACTTTCTTATATTCATTTATCCTTCTTGTATAAGGCAGATTCTTACTCAATATGTTTTTCTTAATTAAGTGTATTTTATGATTGCATTACTTTTTTGTGTTTATTTTGTGTATATACTGTAAATAGTATTGATTTTTTTTTTTTTTTTTTTTTGTGTGTGTGTTTGTGTGTGACAATCCATGTTTATACCCAATGCTTAGTATGTGACATGGGATTATTTTATTTTTTAAAGAACAAAAAAAAAAAAAACAAAAAAAAAAAAAAAGCCACATTGACACCAGTAGGAATGGTGTGTGTTATGTGGTCCAGTCTCCACTAATCATTTGATAAAGAGACATGTACGTATCCTGCGGGAGCCATTGACTTCCAAGTTCCCTGGGAAAAAAGGGGAAAGAAAAAAAAAGAACGAAAAGGGGCGGAGAAAGAGAAAAGTGAAAAAAAAATTGGAAAACAGAAGGAGGTAGAGAAGTGATAGAGAAAGAAAAAAGAAAAGGGGGACAGTGAAAAGGGAAAGGAAGAAAAGTAAGAAAAAGGAGAGGAAAAGAAAGGAGGGGCAAGAGAAATCTGTGGCGAAGTGGGCCGGTACCCTCTTTTGAAAAGTGAACAGGTACACCAATATATCGTTGGTCCCCCGGGTGTAAAACCCTTGATGTGTGCATAGAGGCATGTAAATGTGTGTTTCTTTTTCATGAAATGTAAGGGGTAGGGGCTCCTGTTAACCCTCTCTGACCACTGGCTGCTATAAGATCAGTTTTCAATAGAAGAGTTGCAGGTTTTAATTTCCGACATGTTAAAATACAAAACCATACGATACCATGTTTTCCCATAAATTAATCAATTAAACCTTGTCCAGATGGAACGGAATCTACTACTACCGTAGCTGGCACAACAGAATTCACAACTCCACTAGCTATAAATGGAACGGAATCTACCACTACCGTAGCTGACACGACAGGATTCTCAATTACATCTGATTTACCTGACCAATCCCAGTTCTGCTCAGGTAGGCCTTTGTTAAAAATATTCCTTAATAAATTCAAGATTTCAGTCATCAATATTTAAAATGCTCATCTCATCCCTTTTAAAAGACGGAGAATTTGTTCCGATGTACGTCCTTCAACAATGCTGATTAAGCCAACCCTCACCAGGAATGACCTCAAATCCGGCTGGTTTTAGAATGATTCTCATCATGAATATCTTTAAACGTAAAGGAATTTACGCCGTTGGGAAGTTAAATAGACAATTAAGCAATTTGCTTGAAGTCGTGGGTTCGAATCCCGCCCGGGCAGCCTATGATTTTTTTCATGGCTGTCTGGTTTCAAATTTATCACACAGCAGTTGCGTGTGTTTCTACCAACAGGCATGAATATCTTTATAAGCAAGTTCGAACAATTAGGTGCGTTCTGCGACAATGGCCGACGTGGTCTTGAAAGAGTCGATATTAAGAGCGTTTGTTCTAATATAAGAATAGTATTAAATGAGAGAAATTTATTTGGTAAAGTCGAACTAAAACTAATCCAAGATATCCTGATGGTATCTTCATCTCTATCAAATTTAAAAGAATTTTTGCCTACATGTATTAAAACTGCAAGTAATGAATTGTGATAATAATGATAATAATTAGATTATCTATCCCCAATTATGTAATGACTCTTTTCTCAAATTTCTTATTTCAGATCTGTGCACGACTGGTTCATCCGGAACACGATTCTTGTTTGCATTTCCTCAGCAATACTACACTGATTCCGTTTGCATTCTTCACCTTGCGAGTTTCTCTGGAGAAAATGTGACAGCTAGCATTTCATCACCTCTAGTTGGTTTCTCCCAAACTCTGAGTATACCAGGCAAAGAGGGAGTATCTCTAGAGCTACCAAGTGATCTGTGTTCTACCGGACCTGAACCTACCTCGAATACATCCACGATTATTGTAGAAGCTGAAGCGTGTATTGCATTGCATGGAGAGGGGCGACATGTTGGTGGTATCGTATCTGCTGACATGTTCGTCGTGTTTCCAGAAAGAGAGCTTGGGACTGAATATATAATCGCTTCCTATCCTCCTAATGAAGAGTTTGACTTCTCTGAGTTTACCATAACATGTCCAAGTGAAGATACCACCATAACGATTGATCTTACCGCCCCTACCACTGTGAATGGTGTGTCATATTCGTCTGGTAGCTCGGTCACAATTGTAATGACACAGTATGAATCTATGCAGTTGCAAAGTTCCTCGGATTTGACTGGAACAAGAGTATTCTCCACCAAACCCATTGCTGTAGTTTCTGGTAATGCATGTAATATCATAGTTCCGGGTGGAAACCATGATTATTTTGCAGAACAGCTACCTTCAGTGGACAAATGGGGCTCAGAGTTCATCATAGCTCCTTTCAGTTCTCAATCATTCGGATACACATTTCGAGTTATTGCTGCTAACGATGGCACATCCGTCTCCATTGATGGTGCTTCAACAATCCTCCAGGAAAGCGAAGTTCTTGACATGAATATCACAACACCTGACATAGTTCGAGTTGTTTCATCACGTCCTGTACTTGTAGTTCAGTTCATGCAATCTTATGTTGCTAACTTTACGCTCGATGAGACTGGTCCTTCTATGACCTTGATCAATGCCAATAGTCAGTTTTCCAGCGGGGCAATGGCGTTTTCTATATCCAGCTATGACCGGCTTTTCGTAACAGTGGTCATTCTTTCTGGACAAGCAGAATCGTTTACTTTCGACCAAGCATCGTTTCCGAGCGACTGGAATGCCACGAATGCATTTGATGCTACACTTATTCAAGGTGAATTATTCAATTTAACCGGTCGTCATGTGATCCAATCTGATGATAGCAGTGCAAGATTTGCAGTCTATCTATACTCAACAGGAATATCTATCAGCAACGCATACTCAGCTGGATTTAACTTTGACTGTTCCAATTCAGGTGAGTCATAGGTCCTATATCAAAATCATGGATGCCTGTAATAACAAATAAGCTGGGGAAAATATTATTATGTAATTGGCAATGTTCAATTGGTTGTCATACAAACAATTTTCCATACGTATTATTTCATACAAACTTAACAAAAGCATTATTTCAAAAGTTTATTCAATTTCAGTATTTCCTAACCTTTACGAAGCTTGACGAAGCATGCATGTTACATATTGAAATGATGATATTCTCATTCAGTTAATGCTTTTTCATCCATACAAAATTCAGGTTGTCACTTATTTCGGTTTTTTGCCATGAACATGATGAAGTTACGACTTCATATCATATAGATAAACACAACGCAGTAAGTTCCGCTAAATCAACCATTAATAATTTTTCTAACAGGGAGGACTTTAAAAATCTAATTACTGACCTACATGCACCAAGCTAACATATTTTGCATGAGTGAGTTCCCTTTAAAATAAATGGGCTAGTATAATTATAACGGACAATATTATGCATAACGAAGAAAGTAATTACTTACAAAGAAAGTGATTACTAAAAAATAAAGTAGTTTCTAACAAAATCGTTCCACGAAAAGAGGTGCCCATTATGTGATGCATGACATTTATTAATATTTTCTATAATGTTTTACATACTTTTTATTTTCCTATCTCGGGCAGGACAATCAACTCTCCTAGATAGTACAATGGTATCAATTACTACCCCAGCTAGTTCCACAATAGGTATGTTAATCGCATTCTCAGCGGCGAAGCCAGGATTCGAAAATAGGGGGACTAGCGGAAATGGCAAAATCGGAAAGGGAATGGGTCTACAGTCATTTTTTATTTATTTCTAAATTGAAGTTTAGCCATTTTCTATCTTTATTTTAAATCTTGCATTGCTGTGTATACCACATTCCTTTTTTCATAATTAATACCAAAGCGGTAATGTTTATTTAGTTTCTTCACGTTTCACTGAAATATACACTAACAAAAAAGTCCCCCTAATCAATACGGTATAACTTCTTAACCAAGAGGAATTTTACGAATTTTATAACATGTGCTTGTAGTAGTCAGCTTCCATTTTAGTGAATATTACTGAAATTCGTGCTTCAATGTCGTGCTTCAATGAGCACAGTCAAAAGGCAAAAAAATGTCACTTTTCAAAAGTCATAAGATTAGTTTCATAACTTTAGTTCAATAATATCGGAACAAATTCAAACTTTTCAATAAAAGATATGTTCAGAAGGCTTGTTGCACTTGATTTCTAACACACCAAATGACTTTTGCATTACATTTCACGGTTGGATGAGCATGAGATAAAATTTGCCAAAACTGCATTTTCTACACATTCTTACTTTTAAAAATTACTGATTATGACGGAATATGCAATCTGTAAAAGTGTTTAAAACAATATCAATCAATTCACGGTTGAATGAACACTTGATAAAACAAAAAAGAATATTTTCAAATTTATTAGGTAATTATTGTTCCCTTTTATGTCATGAAAATCATTTTATCAACAAATTTTTTGTTTCATGTATGTCAAATAAATTTTCTCAAATCATACTATGGCATTTTATTTTACAAAAATCACGCTTCAGTAAACACGTGATACGTGAAAAGCCATTTTTTCGTTTGTGGACTAAAATTCAATTGCCTAATTTGGATAATTGTCACAGACCTTCTTGGATAGATTATTTGATTCGAAATTCACAAGATATTAAAAAAATATGCAAATAAGAAGAAATTTCAGACCTTTGGCCCCACCCCGTGCCTTATCAGATATCGGTTTAGTGCAGGCTCGGAGCATGAAACATCAAAGCAATGTGAAATT
>CALNVZ010002533.1:201177-217934 GCA_940671915.1 Paracentrotus lividus
CCCGTTCATGAAAGCAAGAAAGGCTCTAACCGATTGAGCTATCATGTCCGCTTATCATGTGAGCTTAACAAAAGCATTATTCCAAAAGTTTATTCAATTTCGTTGTGCATAATATTGTCCGTTATATACTAGCCCGTTATTTTAAAATAAACGGGCTAGTATATAACGGACAATATTATGCACAACGAAGAAAGTAATTACTTACAAAGAAAGTGATTACTCAAAAATAAAGCAATTTCTAACAAAATCGTTCCACGAAAAGAGGTGCCCATTATGTAATGAATGACATTTATTAATATTTTCTATAATGTTTTACATACTTTTTATTTTCCTATCTCGGGCAGGACAATCAACTCTACTAGATAGTACAATGGTATCAATTACTACCCCAGCTAGTTCCACAATAGGTATGTTAATCGCATTCTTAGCGGCGAAGCCAGGATTTGAAAACAGGGGGACTAGCGGAAATGGCAAAATCGAAAAGGGGATGGGTCTACAGTCATTTTTTATTTATTTCTAAATTGAATTTTAGCCATTTTCTATCTTAATTTTAAATCTTGCATTGCTGTGTATACCACCTTACTTTTTTTCAGAATTGATACCAAAGCGGTAATGGTCATTTAGTTTCTTCACGTTGCACTGAAATATACCCAACAAAAAAAAACCCCTAATCAAAATGGTATAACTTCTTAACCAAGAGGAATTTTACGAATTTTATAACATGTGCTTATAGTAGTCAGCTTCCATTTTAGTGAATATTACTGAAATTCGTTAAGTCGTGCTTCAATGAGCAAAAAAAAATGTCACTTTTCAAAAGTCATAAGATTAGTTTCACAACTTTAATTCAATAATATCGGAACAAATTCAAACTTTTCAACAAAAGATAGGTTCAGAAGGCTTGTTGCACTTAATTTCTAACACACCAAATGACTTTTGCATTACATTTCACGGTTGGATGAGCATGAGGTAAAATTTGCCAAAACTGCATTTTCTACACATTTTTACTTTTAAAAATTACTGATTATGACGGAATATGCAATCTGTAAAAGTGTTTCAAACAATTATCAATCAATTCACGGTTGAATGAACACTTGATAAAACAAAAAAAAATATTTTTCAAATTTATTAGGTAATTATTGTTCCCTTTTGTGTCATGAAAATCATTTTATCAACAATTTTTTGTTTCATGTATGTCAAATAAATTTTCTCAAATCATACTATGGCATTTTATTTAAAAAAAATCACGCTTCAGTAAACACGTGATACGTGAAAAGCCATTTTTTTCGTTTGTGGACTAAAATTCAATTGCCTAATTCGGATAATTGTCACAGACCTTCTTGGATAGATTATTTTATTTGGAATTCACAAGATATTAAAAAAATATGCAAATAAGAAGAAATTTCAGAGCTTTGGCCCCACTCCGTGCCTTATCAGATATCGGTTTAGTGTAGGCTCGGAGCATGGAACATCAAAGCAATGTGAAATTCATTGTCGATGATTGGTATGCTTTTGTATCCTACATATCTTGGGATGTATTATGCTTGAGTTTCATATCCTGTCCTTGCATATCCCTGGTTAAAGCTATGTGCCAACTTTCATAAAATAACTCACAGTCAAGGGAACAAAAATTGACATTTAAAATAAAATTAAAACTAGAGCTTTATAATTGTAATGCGTACAATTATCGGTGGTATGTACTGATATGTCTAATGCAAAAACGTATGCAACAATAGCTTATTGGCCGAAAGAGAAAGGGAACAAAAAACAAACAAACAAAACGGAGAGAGAGTGAAAGAAACATGTGCGTGTGCGGTATATGAAACAAAAATATAAAGAGAGAGCGGAAGAGAGATTTGGAAATGTTGAGTTCAGAGGCTATTATAATGTCTTTATGATATGTCAAGGGAGAAAATTAGACATTAAATCGCAACTACAACTCATACTTAATTCGATAATTGATAAATAATTGGGGTTACCCGTGCTCTCTAACGAGTTAAAATGGATTTTGTATCGGCATATTTTTGAGCCGTCTAAACATTTTGTGCGCGGAATAGGATTTGATAATGTTGAATTCAGGCGCCAATATGATGCCTTTTTTTTTTTATATCATTTTGGAAAAAATGAGACATGGACTCTCATCTACAATTCATACTTAATTCGATTATGAAAAAATAATTGGGGCACCGCCCACTCTGATGGGTTATACTTGATTTTGCGTCTGCATATTTTTGAGCGGTTTAAACTTTCAGCGCGTGTAATTGGATTTGGTAATGTTTAACTCAAACGCCATTATGATATCTTTATGATATCTTTTTGACAAGAATGAAACATTAAATCACAACTACAACTCATACTTAATTTGATAATTGATAAATAATTGGGGTTATCCGTGCTCTCTGACGAGTTATAATGGATTTTGTGTCTGCATCTTTTTGAGCTGTCTAAACATTTTGTGCGCGTCATAGGATTTGATAATGTTGAATTCAGACGCCATTATAATGTCTTTATGATATATTAATGGAGAAAATGGGACATGAAATCACATCTAAAATCCACACAAAATTCGATAACTTATAGATAATTTGGGGTACCCTTGCTCTCTGATGATTTATAATGGATTTTGTATCAGCGAATTTTTGAGCAGTTTAAACTTTCTGCGCGCGTAATTGGATTTGGTAATGTTTAGTTCAGACGCCATTATGATGTCTTAATGATATCATTTTGGCACGAATGAAACATTAAACCACAACTACAACTCATATTTAACTCGATAATTGATAAATATTTGGGGTTACCCGTGCTCTCTGACGTGTTATAATGGATTTTGTGTCTGCATCTTTATGAGCCGTCTAAACATTTTGTGCGCGTAATAGGATTTGGTAATGTTGGATTCAGGCGCCATTATAATGTCTTTATGATATGGTCATGTAGCAAATAAGACATGAAATCGAATCTACAATCCACACTTAGTTTGATAATTGATAAATAATTTTGGGTACCCGTGCTCTCTGATGAGTTATAATGGATTTTGTATCAGCATATTTTTGAGCGGTTTAAACTGTCTGCGCACGTAATTGGATTTGGTAATGTTTACTTCAGACGCCATTATAATGACTTTATTATATCATTTTGGCAAGAATGAGACATGAAATCACATCTACAACTTATACTTGATTCCATTATTGAAAAATAATTGGGGGTACCTTTCTATTCTGACACGTTATAATGGATTTTGTGTCGACATGTACGTGTTTGAACAGTTTAAACTTTTTGTGCGCGTAATTGGATTTGGTAATGTTTAACTCAGAAGCCATCAAAATGACTTTATTATATCATTTAGGCAAGAGGAAGACATGAAATAACATCCGACAAGTCATACTTAATTCCATTTTTGAAAAATTATTATTGTGGGTACCCGACCATTCTGACAAGTTAAGGCCTCTGCACACCAAACACGACAAACGACAAACAACACGACACAACGACACCACGACTTTTCTGAAAAAATCGCTCTAATGCAAATCTTATGACATCGTTCAAACCGCCTTTGTCGCTTACGAAATGTCGTGCACGACCGTTTTTGCCCAAAATTAAAATCGCTCGGTGAGCGATTTCTCCAAGCACGTACGACAAACGACTTTTTTGCATTGACCAATCAGCGTGAAGGATGTCGCACTTTTTCTTGACTTGGTAATTGATTGCTGAAACTTTTCTAATTCTCAAGCTCAATCTCTATGGGATTTTACGTGTTAATAAATCATCGCACACCGCACAAAAGGAGTTCAGATCAGCGGATCTAAAGGCCACCGCACACCTTACGACTGGTCTACGATCTAATTTTGGAACAAATCGCATTTTGCTTACTTTCCGAAAGTATGAATGAATAGAATCTTATCATTAGAGGTTTAAATTAACTGTAAGAATACTGATACCGAATTTCGGAAAATTGCAAGCTTTTATTTAGGAGTAAAGGGCAAATTGGTTTGAAATCGTAGCAAATCGTGAGATTGCTATGACGTCATTACGATTAGGTATTGAATTCGCTTTTATTTTAATAAGGAGGTTACATAATCACTGATTTGAACATATGAGTATTCCTGAGATGATTTAGAACTCTGCACAGTAGAATGTTCTATTTCTAAAATATCCCAATCAATGTTATGACGTTTTATTCCACAATCGGGTCGCAGACCAATCGTAATGTGTGCGGTGGCCTTAAATCAACATGATCGATATCTTTGACTTGAGTCATTTGAGTTGCTGCAGAAAAACCCTCAATGAACTGTGTCGGTAAGTAAAGAAATTTTTAGATACAGGAATATATTAGACCAGATGTAACGTTAAAGCTAACCGTAGTAAGATCTAATAACAGCGGACCAAATAAAACGGATAAATATAACCTTTGCTAAAAGTAAACACAAATCGGAGTCCCACGCCAAAACTTCGGCGTAGCCGTTATAGGAATAATGCATTACGCGGAGTTGTTTAGCGAGTGTGCAGTGCACGCAGAGGTTTCTTCTGAGCATGCGCACTGCACACGAGCCGGAGGCGAGTGTGGAGTGTGCATGCGAAGAAGAAACCTCGAGTGCACTGCATATCGCTGAACAACGACGGGAAAATGCATTATTCCTTTTATAAGATGGCTAAGTAATTTCGAACGGGAGGTCAATATACCTTGGATGAGAAAGAAATAATGAAATAAATCAAATATCAAAGATATCAGAAAATAAATATTTTAGATATCTAAAACTGTGGAGAGGTTTTGCGACACTTTACGTGACCTCATTTTACTTGACCTTATTGAGCATAAGCTATGGTACTAATCGAAATCTCGACTTTTGAGACGCTCACTATTTTACGTGACCTCATTGAGCATAAGCTATGGTACTAATCGAAATCTCGATGTTTGAGACACTGCACTGCACATGCGCCAAAACCGTGCATTAGGTTTCACAGCGGTAAATATTTCCCCATTGACTCGTGTGTTAATTTTAGATTTCGAAACGTTAGTAAAAAAAAGGGTGAAAATTGGGCTAACTAATGTCTAGTAGTAATTTAAAGACAATTTACTCATCTTCTCACTGTTACTCTCAAAACATAGGCATAGCCGCATCGATTTTTCATTATTCAAGCAAATATAGCGCCCTCTCGCGGACACTGTGGATAGGAAGTTGGAGGCAGTAAATTGGCTTCTACAATCACCCGCGTCATATAGTTCCAAAACAACTGCCTAGATCTTTCCATTTGTGCAAAGAGTGTCCAAGTCTTGCTTTCCTGGAAATCGGTGTCAAAAAACCAAACAAATTAATACATTTCCGTCAATCTGGCGTTTGAAATAGCTATTTTGTCTTTGGGTTGGCTCGCACTCACATTTTTGGTGCCTTCGAAGTAATTAGGCCTGTGTAACCTATAGGTTTCAACACGGTAAATATTTCCCCATTGACTCGTGTGTTAATTTTAGATTTCGAAACGTTAGTAAAGAAAAGGGTGAAAATTGGGCTAACTAATGTCTAGTAGTAATTTAAAGACAATTTACTCATCTTCTCACTGTTACTCTCAAAACATAGGCATAGCCAGCTCGATTTTTCATTATTCAAGCAAATATAGCGCCCTCTCGCGGACACTGTTGGATAGGAAGTTGGAGGCAGTAAATTGGCTTCTACAATCACCCCGCGTCATATAGTTCCAAAACAACTGCCTAGATCTTTCCCATTTGTGCAAAGAGTGTCCAAGTCTTGCTTTCCTGGGAATCGGTGTCAAAAAACCAAACAAATGAATACATTTCCGTCAATCTGGCGTTTGAAATTAGCTATTTTGCCTTTGGGTTGGCTCGCACTCACATTTTTGGTGTCTTCGAAGTAATTAGGCCTGTATAACCATTAGACAATTTGGGTGCGCAAAAAATGCACGGGCGTGCAGGGATAGACATTTTCTGCGTATGATCACGTGGTACGCTTTGACCAATCAGCAAGCTGGAAATTACTTAGCCATCTTATAAAGGGCTTTCTAGAACTTCTCAGCCAGACTGCAACCGTCTAACTTATGATTGAATCGATTTCTATTGCCTAAAATTTATCAATCTAGATCTAACAGTTAGGCCTAACAGTTAGATTCTAGATCTAGTATTTATTAGATTCTAGGCCAAGAGGCAAGACCTAAATTGTTAGATCTAAATCTAACTTAGTTGACAATGACATCGATGATGACCCAGGCCACAACGACGGTCTGGATCTGGATCTGGATATAGTACTCTGAAAAGCTCCAAGGGAGCATCACTCAGAACGTGACTGGTAAAATTCAGGACTGCTCATACCAACTGGAAATGTTTCTGTAGAGCGCTTGAGGATTTAGTAGTGTCCTGAATTGTAGTTATTTGTTCTGGTAAAGAGTTCCATACCATTGCCGTTTTGGGAAAGAAGGAGTTGAGGTGTGGTTGGGTATTGGACCGAGGGATGACACACTGGTTCTGTTTGGTGCTTCGTGTTGCCATGCGTGTACGCGATAGCGGGGCTTCTTGTAATTCAATGAATTCCCTAATGTTTAGATCGACGTGTTGGAACATAGTTTTCTGGAACATGATGATGCTGTTAAAACGTCTTCTCTTTTCCAGTAGGGGGATCTCGAGACGATTCAGCATAGCTGTGACTGAACTTGATCGCCTGTAGGCACTTGTGATGACTCTGGGTCTGGCAGCTCTGCGTTGGACAGCTTCAATCTGGTCGATGTTTTTCTTAGTGTGTGGACTCCAGACTGAGCTACAATATTCTACGTGGGGTCTAACAAGACTTTTGTAAGCCTGTATTTTCACCTTGGCTGGTGCATTAGGCCTACTCAGGTTACGCCGGATGAATCCTAAGACACCGTTTGCTTTCGCCGAGACAATGTCGATATGGCGATTCCATAGGTCTAGGCCTTTGTATTGAGTTGTAAGCAACCGGTACCACAATCAACAAGCTGATTATGTCACTGAGGCCTGAGATTAGATAGATTTAACGTTAAATCTAGATTTCTAGTTTAAGATGTAGATCTAATCATAGTCTAATGGTAAGATCTCTGGTAACGTTAAATCTAACAAAACTTTATAGAACTAGTAGAGTCTAACGTTAGGCCTAACTGTTAGAACAAAAATAAAAGAATGGCATAGGCCTAAAGTTAGGCTATAACATGTCGGACCCTAGCATGCTAGGGCTAGGTATCTCTCCAGGCGCGGATCCAGAGTAGGATTTTAACGGGGTGCGAACGCTGGCAGCCTGATAAGCAGGGGGGGGGGGTAGGCGTTGAAAAAAATTTGGCCTTGGGCCGTTCAAAAAAAAATCTCAAACATACAATAGGGGTAGGGTCAGGTCGTCGTTCCGTCCCGAACAATTGACAAGCAAAAAAAAAAAAAAAAAAAAAACGTTCTTTGTACAAAAGGTATGCTGATTTCCCAATCTTACGGGGTGCTCTAGCACCTTCAGCCCCCCCCCCCCTGGATCCGCGCCTGCTCACTCTCAGATCTACACCAATACTAACTATACACAGCCCCGTCGCCGAAGGCGACGGGGCTGGTCGGTTTACACTAATACAAGTCTATAGCATATTACTATTAGCCTACAGTGCATGAGCCTATATCCCTAGTAGATCTAGTAGTAGATAGATCTAGGCCTCTAGCTTTGGCCTAAATCTAGTTAGGCCTAAGGTTATTAAAGCTAGATTACTTTGAAGACTTAAGACCTAGACTAGAGTCTACTATATAAGCCTAGATCTATAGTATAGATCTAGATCTACCTGTGCCGTGGTATTCTCGCCTTCGATTGTAGACCTAGACCAGGCTAGATCTATCTAAAGGAAATCTGACGTTACAATTGAATCAGGATTAACGTTGTTTTTGTAATAATACGTAACAGTACAGTTAGACCGACCAATCCCAGCTCCCTTTCAGTAAGAAAAAACTACCAAATAGATCTAGATCTACCATGCATGTCTTATGGATTTAAACCAGGCCTACCTATTTTGGAGCAATAGCCTACAGTTTGTTAAACATTATTATGTTATAGAATCTATGTTTGTTTTAAAATTATTATTTTGTTTTAGGGGACAGTTGCAGATTTGGAGGGCGGGGTTGAGGCAAGTGGACCCAGACCAAGCCCCCCCCCCCTTTTTTTTTTGAAATCCTAGAACCGCAACTTGGAGAATAGGAAAATTTTTGTTTTGTTTTGTTTTGATGATCAACTGGGCCTACTTTACAAATAATATCCCCCTTGCAGAGGCGGCGGAACCAGGGGGACAGGGGGGGGGGCACTGTGACCCCCCACTTTTTCATCCACCCTAAAAGTGCCCCTTTTCATGCGTAAAAAAGTGCCCCTTTTCTTAGCTAATAATATGCCATTTTTATACTAAAAAGGGGCACTTTAATACAAAAAAAGTGCCCCTTGTTACTTTATAAGTCTTTTAAAACCCAAATTTTCGGCTCGCGCTTCGCGCTCGCGGACACTTAATTTTTAGCTCCAAATTTTCGGCTTATCTTTCCAGCTCGCAAATACTAAATAGGGTCTCTGATGCACAATAAATTCCATTTTTAAGCTCATAATTTTCAGCTCGAGCTTCGCTATCGCGGATATTTAATAGGGTCTATGATGCACAATTAACTCCAATTTTGAGCTAAAAATTTTCGGCTCGCGCTTCGCGCTCGCAGATACTAAATAGGTTATAATGCACAATTTACTCAAATTTTCAGCTCGCGCTTCGCGCTCGCGGATATTATAAATAGGGTCTATAATGAACAATTATCTCAAAATTTTTGGCTCGCGCTTCGCGCTCGCAATTATTTTGTTTATCATTAGTAAGATAAAAAGCTATTATAAATCTTTTTTTTTTAAGCTCAAGTTTAAAGGAAATTTTTCTGCGCACCCCTATATATACTTATCTGAATACTTTACTCTTAAAGCCCCTGGTCTCAAGTGCCCCTTTTTCAGAAAAAAATGCCCCTTTTCCATCGTGACCCCCCACTTTCAAATTCGTTCCGCCGCCTCTGCCCCCTCGTACACCAATAAACCTTTTTGAATGAGTGGGGTTTAATGGCTGTTTAAGGGCCCCTTTATCTCGTATTTTTGTTTTGTTTCGTTTTTGTTTGTTTTCCTGGTTTTGTCTATTTTGGTGAAGGGGGAAACCTTCTATGTTGCTGGTCATTTCAGGTTGCTCTGGATTGTATATATACTGCAATACAGGAATGTTTGACACATAAATTTAATTGATCTGACCCCTCATCAAAGTTAATTTCAAATTAATTGCATGTGCGTTACCATATTGTGATAAATTTCCATGCCATTCAGTTATTGAAACATGAAACATTCATTTCATATTCTGTATGACATTGATAATCATTTAAAGTTCTATTTTCTCTTTATTTATTATTTTGCAGCAAATTGGAACAGCAGGAGATAATGGAAATGCAGCATGTTCAGGCCTACAAGTGCAATCCATAGGTGAGATTTGACATCTTTGACAAGAGATTATCACAAAGAGAAATAAACATGGTAAATTTCTCTTTCTTATTCAATTGGGCAAATAATTAAAGCTTTGGAGAAAAAAATTTGGCTGTACTTAAATCAAATTTGAGAAAATAAGTTCTATTTAATAATACATTTTAAATGCTATTATTTCTCAAATGCTTTAATGTAGAAATGTAAAACTAGTAGTCTAATGGTCATTTAACGTCACAGGGGATGATGCAAAGGTTTTTGGCTTGATCCCCGCACCACCATTTATATCCTTGTCAATGATTTTTACCTACTTTAAAAATTATCTGAACAAAAGTGTACTATTAGGATGTATACAATAGTCTGTAAAGTGGTATCCAGCATGGGAATGAATCATGATATGGGGAAATGATACATTATAAAATGTTTCCAGAAAATCGCGATAGATAAACAATTATTATTATCATTATTAAGATCATAATTTGTTTATTTATTATATTGCCCAGAAAAATTATGGTCCAAATATTAGAATAATTTGTAGGATATAGAATGAATGCAAAAAATAATGAATCTAATTAAGAATTAATTATTTCCAAACTTACTCGTTTTTCTAAAGTACATATCGATTCATGTTTTGTTTTTGTTTTTTGTTTTGTTTTGTTTTTTATCTTTTAGGACCTTTATGTAACTCTGGACAACAATATAGATGGAGGAGAGAGAACAACTCAGGATGAATAGGAACCTGCAGGGGCCTCGAAACCAAGAGGAGGGAAGACGATGCAGACCCCACCTTTTTGTAGACATACAATAACAATGAAACTTACAACGATAACCCTCCCCCCAATTTCACAAGCACCTCTGCAGCCCTTTACCATCATCAATTTAAAAAAAAGCAAATGTTTTTTTTTTTCCATTCGCCAGCTTTTAATATCAAAAACGGGCAAATTTCACCCACCAACCTATGTTTGTCCATTGCTCTCATCTTAGCCTCCCCCCCCCCTTTACAGAAAAGAGGCAATATTTGAAGAAAATAAAATCAGTGACAACATGATAGGGTTTTGTTTCAAAATGCCATTCCGAAAGCAGATTACTAAATTAATCAATCTACATATTAATAGACTGAATAAATACAAGCGTCCAACAAGTCACATATTTTTACTCCTTGTATATAAATTTAATTGCTTCAAGGGAATTCCAACCTTTGTTTTGAATTAAATGCACAGATTAATCTAATTTAAGACATAAGCATCAGTAGAAATAATGCTGAATACATCTTGTTTTAATCTGTATTCTAGCTTAACAGTGCAAATTTTGATCTAATTGATAAAGAAGAAAAATGTTATTTGACTATACAAGCAACTTTTTTAATAAGGCTTATCACATGCGGTTACTAAAATGTTTCAAATTGAATAGGATATAAATATATCCTTTGGATTAGACAAATGGAGTTTTTATTTTTTTTAGATTGATGGTGGTTATATACAGCAAGTTCTCAATGAACATGAATGAACCATTATTATATGTTTATGAGTTATTAAAAAGATTTTAAATGTTTTTCTTAAAGTACTTCTCATCTGTAAACATTCAGCCCCCAAATAGTGTTTCAGCATTCACTTCTCTATTCGCGTATTCACTTAATTGCCACTTAGTCATTTTTGTTTGACTGTTAATATATATATATATATATATAATATATATATATTATCAATATTATAATATAATATAATATAATATATATATATATTCTTTTTAATGTGGTACAAACAAATATATAGACGTTGTTCAATTTCAATATAAGCCTTGTCGACAAAACTTTTGGCATTGCAAGTGTACTTATGGTCACATGCATCTTCTTTCTGTACCAACAAAAAAAGTCCCCCCCCCCACTCCTAATCAAAACGATGTAACTTTTGAACGGGCTTGTTTTGAGCACAATAATTTGGAGGGAGGTTTGGAGGTTTTCTACACTTATTGAGTACCTTCTGTGAAAAATGACATTGATCCTTGAGACATGCATGAGTGATCAACGTTAAAAGCAAAAATGGACATTTTCAAAAGTCACAGGGGTCATTTTATGCAAAAGTAGTTTAATGTGTTAGAAATTAAGTGCAACATTTCTTTTGTTGAAAAGTCTGAATTTGTTCAAATAACATTAAATTTAATTCATGAAATTAACCTTGTGACTTTTGAAAAATGACATTTTTGCCTTTTGACTGTACTCATTGAAGCATGGCAAAACGAATTTCAGTAAAATTCACTCAAATGGAAGCTGATAAAATTACCGACTAGCACATATATTCGTAAAACTCTTCTTTGTTAAAAAGTTACATCAATATGATTAGGGGGGACTTACTCTTTTTTGTTTGGTATATATTTTTCAAAGGATGTCCTTTATATTTTACCAGAGTTAATTACCGGGTAATAAAATTAAACACAATCATACGGTATTATTGGGTTATACTCTTAAACTAAGGACTGGTTTTTGTTATTTTATATTTATTTACATCATACATAATGATGGTCCTGTCTTACTACTGATCTATTATTCAAAGAAGGGATAATGTAGAAACATTACATGTTAACGAATTAAACACGTTTTAGAGTATTATACAGCTCCACTGCAGTCAAGAAATCAAGTAATACAAAAATGGATTGCTACGTGTAGGCCTATTATGCAAAATATGATAATTATAAGAATATTAAACATTTTTGTTTTAATTAAAAGACATGATGCTATTCATATTCCTGTAAAAAAAAAAAAAAAAAAAAAAGAATATGGAATGTTCGATTTCAATGTTATGCACAGTAGTATTTCAAATCACTGTTCCTAGCTTTAATATTTCCAAAATGAGTGGAATGTTTTATTGTTTTATCTTGTGTTGATTAAATTGCTGAATAAGCGTATACCAAAAAGGCAGCAAAATTTTTTCAAAATTTAAGATTTGTTTTAAACTTCAGGTTGCCTATCCGATAATGGACGATTTTTATATGAATTAGAAAATACCGACCAAAATTTGAATGCAAGAGATTGTGGAAAGCATGATGTATGAGATTGATGTTAATTAATTTTGGTTCTACTACAAGAAACCGACACAACGATCATGATAATATCCACAAGTTAGCACTTAAGAGAAAAAAAATAATAAGAGAGAGAAGGAGAAAGAGAGATAGATAGATATATAGATAGATAGATAGACAGAGATGATGAGAGAGAGAGAGAGAGAGGGGTTGGGGGTGGGAGGAGAAGCAGTAAATTGACAATGATGAAGACTGAAGAGACTAGCTGTTGATTCCCAAAATAA
This sequence comes from Paracentrotus lividus, assembly GCA_940671915.1. NCBI lineage: Eukaryota > Metazoa > Echinodermata > Echinoidea > Camarodonta > Echinidae > Paracentrotus > Paracentrotus lividus. Next base: position 213,938 of record CALNVZ010002533.1, read on the forward strand.
TGTTCTCAACAAAAAGTGCAGTGAGTTACAATCGATTGTCCTACCACCTGGAAGGTGGGGCAGATGAATCGGGAGGGGGGGGGGCACTGCCACCCCAAATTTTTCACGCACCATAAAATCAATACTGAAAAAGGCCCTCCCCCTTGTTCATGTTGTTACCTGGGAAAGGACCCTTGTAATGCCAAAAAGAAACCTTTTAACCTTCTTTAAAGTCCCATTGACAATTTCTTGTCGAAAAGGATGCACTGGATATTAAGAAATACCGGTTTTTCTTCATAAGGCCCCTTATTTCTCTGTAAAAACTAACAGATTTCTGCGCGGACGCCATGCGACAACCACAAAAGTCAACCTGCAAATGAAGCAAATGCAGGAAATAAGGGGCTTTAAACACAATACACCCCTGCTGGAGGCAATATTCTGACAGAATGTTGGAGAGCAAGTCGACATAATGTTGGGAGGGGGGGGGGGGGCTTATTAGGGCTATCCACCTAAACTCAATTATATATAATGTCATGTCATGCATAATCAAGACTAAACCCATTTTTCATTTATTTCGTTTTTTTAACATGAGGTACTATTCGAATCTTTTTCCAATCAACTGTTCATTTTCCATCCATCTGGCAAGAAATACAAGCCTGTGGCCCTAGCAATCTATATTTAACTCAAGAAATGACAAAAATGGGCATAGGGAGGGGTGCAGAACGGATTAGGGGGGTTGGGGGGTTGCAAACCCCCCCCAAAAAAAAAAAAAAAAAAAAAATCCGGGACCATTTTTTAAAAATCTTTATTTTGTTTAAATGATGCAGAAAACGCCATTTGTTCACACACAGATTTCAAGCCCCTCCACCACCCTCCCCCTCGCTCGTTCCGCTCGCGCTGGACTCGAATCGCTACGGCACCCTAGATACCACCCCAACCCCCCTTTATAAAAAGCTGGATCGCCCCTCGGCGCTAGATAAAACGCATTTATTACTTGAACCAGCAAAGAATGTTAATTGTAATTTGATTCTCTTGAAAGCTTCGATGGTGTTTGGGGGCACTTTGCTACAGTGTTTACTTTTTGGACCCCTTGATCTGCGGAACACGTAATGGTACTTTGCTTGGCATTGTACATTCTTGGCGCGCAACCACGTAATAATTACGTGTTATAAGATGGCAAGTATTTCGAGCTTGCTGATTGGTCAAGCGTACCACTGATCATACGCTGAAAATGTCTATCCTGCCGGCCCGTGCATTTTTTTGCGCACCCAAATTTGTCTAATGCACGGTTTTGGCGCATGTGGCAGTGCAGTGTCTCAAACATCGAGCTTTCGATAGTACCATAGCTTATGCTGCAATGAGGTCATTAAAATAAGTGAGGTCTCCAAAGTCGAGATTTCGATAGTACCATAGCTTATGCGTCAATAAGGTCAATAAAATGAGGTCACGTAAGTGTCGCACAACTCTCCACAGTTTTAGACTATTTTCTGATATTCTTTGATTATTTGATTTATTTCATTATTTCTTTCTCATCCAAGGTTATTGACTACGCCGTTCGAATTATTAGCCATCTTAATAAAAGGAATAATGCATTTCCCGTCGTTGTTCAAGCGATATGTAAGTGCACTCCGAGGTTTTCTTCTTCATGAACTCCACACTCGCCCTCCGGCTCGTGTGGAGTGCGGGCATGCTCAGAAGAAACCTCTGCGTGCATGCACTGAGCACTCGCTAACAACTCCCGCGTATGCATTATTCCTATACTTATCAATTTTGTCTGTTTGAAAGGCGTGCATCCTAGCTGTAGCCTACAAACGGCACTTCAATATTATGGACGACTGATGGCGCTATTCCAGCAAAATTTTGAGGTTTTTGATGTGATTTATAGGGACACGGGGTCACACACGCCAAAATTTGACTGCAGAGGCAGAGAGCAAGAGATTTCATTCGCCCAACATTCGTAAAAATATGTTAACTTTGAACAGCAATAGGCAAAAATGTTACCCGGGTGGGTCAAAACCCATATTTTTAGAGTTAGCTGCATCGGGCGAGATCCTAAAAAGTAGTCTATGTAATATGATTCTATCTATGTACCATAGCAACACGCTAGGTGGACTACTCGGTGGTAAAGTGACACGGGTCTCTAAGGCGGGGGCGCCAAATAGCCGCCCTTTTTACAAAAATAGTATTTTAAAGAAAATGAAATAGAATGAATTCCTCTAAACTCATGATGGGTCTCATATGAAAGAGTATTAAAATTGCTTTACAACATGCTAAACTTCGTGAAGAATTGAAATTAAATAAATTCAGTTTGTACTTAAACCGTCAGTTTTTGAATTTTTTTCCCAAAAATATTTTTTTTTTAACACATTTTTTAATTGAATGTATCAAAATTTTTAACACAAGAAGCTGAGATTGGTTACTTTCTGAAAAAATTGCCCACTTGGTTATGTCTATGATGTAAAAAGATTGGGGTAAATCTTTTTTCTGTTAAAGCTATTAAACGCTACTACCTAGAGCGTAATATACGAAAATCAAAAAATTTCGCCAATTAATAGCGAAACCCGTATATACACGTGTTATACCGTAACAACTGTACACGTATATGGTATTGTGACTGACTAGGTTATCTCAGATTTAATGAACTTTTGGCGAGCATGATAAGTTTCCAAGTGGATTTGATAAAACACTACAATTCTGGTGTATATGAATGGAGCACATGTGCGTTAATGGGGAGGCAGGTTTTTATTAATTTAATATTTTTCTGCATATATTTTTTGAGGAATACAAATATTGGGGGTTTTTTTAAATTCCCATAGTTTTTTTTATGCTTTTTTTACTAAACGAATAATGTACATCTAATGATTGGATGAGCTGTCATTAAATTATCAAAGGAGTATCCGGGGGTTGGGGGTCTTGGGGGGAATAACAGTTTTCAAAGAACCAAATTTTAGTGGGAAAATAGAACGGGAATTTGTTTTTTATTAAAATGAAATCTACTTTTTATACGCCCCCCCCCCCTTCACCTCCAGGCAAAAGAAGGGGAAATAAAATACTGAAACGGGTGACACGACAAACATCTAATTAAATATTTTACCACCCCATGGTTCTTATTTATTGTATTAATATTTTTAGTTATTATTTATTAATTTATTTATTACATTCATTTATTTCACTTTGTTTTATTCATTCACATTCATCCATCCATTAATTCCTTATGTCATTATGTATTTATTTATTCATTCATTCATTCAATTCATTTTATATTTTTTTTTTCATTATTCTAAGTTTTTTTTTTTTTTTGTTTTTTGTTTTTTTTTTGTTATTATAAAATTTTTATTATATTCATGTCATTTATTCAGTCTTATTTCTACAGGTTGACATCTGAAAATAACGAATACTTGTTCTTTCAAGGGGCAAATTCCATATATTTAACGTTAAAGAAGAAGTAAATCATTTGCACGGTATATGGTCAGTGATGGTAATACCATCAAATATATAATATAATATAATTAAATTCCCCATAAATGAATAATGCGCCGAAAAATAAAACAACACACACACAACATACAATAAGCATAAATCTATAAAGTTAAATACAAATGTTCTCTTTTGAAAAATTGATGACTCATTATAAGACGCGAAGGATGATTTCGCCTTTTCACACAAACACAACACACCCTCCCCACCCTGAGAGCAATCTTTCATATCTGTTACCTAAAAAAATCTGGTGGGAGTCGTTTTTTACTCAGGCTCGTGTGTCCTCCACAAATTCTTGGGGTGTTCGACTTGGATAAATCTGAAATTAGAGTGGCATCCCTCCTCTCCAGAAGTCTGAATCCGTGCCCATTTATAAGGGAATTTTAAATATTAAAACTCGATTATGGAAATTGAATCAGCTGTAAGCTCTTATTAAAAGGTCATGGGCAGTTTTGGGATTAAAAAAAAATACCTTTTTCAATAAAAACATTTTCAAAAAAAAAAACAAAAAAATTGGGTGTAATAAAATATACGGGGCCTT
>CALNVZ010002533.1:224698-260898 GCA_940671915.1 Paracentrotus lividus
GTACGGCCCCCAGGATACGGGATCGGTGATTGACTCCGAAGCTACTTCGGAGTTCTCACTCTCCCAGCCCAGTCTCCCCCGGGAGTCCTCCCCGTCTCGACCTCCCCTTGTGGAGCCTGAGTCGGATTGGTCGGAGGAAGACTCGGGAGGCTACCAGTCGAAGTCTTGCACAGACTCTGATGACTCGGAGGCCGACCAACAGGTGGACTACTCCACCTCTGATCTTGCGGCGTTAGCAGTACGCCTTTTGGACAAGTACGAGCCTGAGCTTGTTTCTAGGCCTCCGGCTCCGTAGTCCTTGATGTCTGGCTTGCTTCTTTCGAAGCAACCCAAAACTGGCATTAGCCTGCCCCCTCAGTTTGGGGAGGCTGTACGCTCAGAAGTGGCCCATCGTCTCAAGTCGAAGAACAACTCTGTTCATAAGCTGGGCCGGGATTTCTCCTTCGAGAATTCTTCGATGGAAGGTCTATTCCTTCCCAAGAAGATTTCGTCGGAGGCCCGTCGCTTTGGTGAGAAGATTCAGGCCCCCTTGGGCGGCAAGAATTTGGTCGAAGACCGCCACCTCCAGGAGGTGGAGGGCGGTATCAGAGCTGGTATGAGGCTGTCAGCCTTCTTGAATATCTTGCTCTCTCTCCGGGCCCGAGCTAAGCCTCTCAAGATCTCGTCAAAAGATTTCTCAGACCTTGACAAGATACTTGTTCCTCTCTCTGGGCTGGTTTTCCACCAGCTAGCGGCTGCCTCGCTGTTGGTAACGGAGGACCGCCAGAAAAAGACTCTAGCTCGTCTGAGACTCGAGGAATCATTTGACCTCAGGACATGGGCTGAGTCCATGGATCCTTCCTCGCCGTTCCTCTTCGGAGGCCAGTTCAACTCCAGATGTAAGGAGGAATTGAACGAGCTAAAGCAGGCGGGTGAGCTGGTGGAACAGGCTGGCAGGAAACACAAGCCTAAGTCCACCCAGCGTAAAACCAAGAGCTGCCGTCCTGCTGCACCTGAGTCAGCTATCAGACGGAGACCTCGAGAGGAGGATCAGGACAGGAGCGGCGTTCAGCGGAGTCAACCGAAGCCTAAGAAATCCTCCTCCCATGGCTCTAAGTCCCGCTCCTCTCTCCCCTCCTCCAAGAGCGAAAGCAAAGTGTCCGGGGGTGACGGTGCGCCCGACCGGTTACCGGTGAGAGTTGGCGGGCGCGTCTCAGGTGCCATCTTTCCTCCGCATTGCGGAAGAGATCAGCCGACGACGCCATTCGTGCTGTCGGTCGTCCCGGCGAGGCGTTTACCGTGTTTCTCTCCGTGTGGTCCCCGGCCCTCGGCGCAGCTGGTCGCCGATTCAGGAGAGACGCACCGCCTATGGCACCCCATGCTGGCTCCCGCGTTATCAGCAGGGAGTGAGGTATCGTCGGAAGGGAGATTTCTTCGCTGCTGCACAAAGGGGGCAATAGAGGAACGTGACCCAGGACCCCGGCTGGTTGTCCCTCTCTCTCGATACTTCTATTATCCTCGAAACGGTCGGGGCCACAATGTCCACGCATGATCCGCTGAACATGAAAAACAGCGACAACTACGCCCTTCCCAGAAGCAACTTCCATTACGAGCACCCACTCGAGCCACCGGATTCTTCCTGCTCTCGGCTCGGAGAAATTGGCGATATCTCAAGACTTGAGAGATGCGATATTCGCACGTGCCTATCCACCCCAGGTGAGGACCTTTTGGGTTCTCAGTGCTGGCAAACCGTTCCGTTATCGCCGGTACTTGCCTTTCGGCTGAGATTGGCCCAACGAGTCTTTTCACGCAGTCGTAGGGCGCCTTGGTAGCCTTCCTCAGGAGGCAGGGCCTCAGACTTTTTGTCTACCTGGACGACCTGCTTTTAGTAGCCAATTCCAGGGAGCTGCTCTACGGCAACCGGGATCCTCCCGGTGGACCCTAGCGTTGGGGTTTGCGTGCTGAACTGGACAAGGTCAAGAGCCTCAACCGAACTCGGCACACCGTTTATCTGGGAGCCAGAATTGGATTTTGCTCGGGAGCGAGGCCGGCCGAGCGCCGCTCGGGTGATAGCGACACATTATGTTCGTGCTGAGTCCGTCAGCTCCTCTCCCCAGGCGAGAGGCCACTGCGGCTTCGATTCATGGGGTTGCTAGTTCGTGGCAGCTCACCGGCCTGGTACCGGACTTCGGGCTGCCTTATGCGGCACCCTTCAGTGCACCTCAACGTTACTTGCCAGCAGGGAGTTTCGTCTCGCGAGGACCTGGGTCCCCCTCCCGCGGAGATGCCGCGGCTGCTAGGCTCCGTGGAAGAGCCTTGTGTTTCTTTCCAGGGCATGCCCTTTCGTGGTGACTCTACCATCCGTGTCGATTTCCACGGACGCGTCACTCCCAGGGGCTGGGGCGGCCTATGCGAGGGTCAGTGGACGGCGGGGGCCTGGTCCTCAACTGACCTCCCTCCCCCCACATCAATGTGTTAAGATGTTAGGGTTTCAGCATCCATGGATTTTTCAGGATCGACTGTTTAGCGGCCGCTGGTTCTCATTTGACGGACAATGTGATCGTGGCGGCTTAAATCAATCCGTCAAGGAGCACACACTCCCGGACAGAACCGCTTGAACGGTCCAGCTGTGGAGATGGTGCAGGGAGAGAGGTATCCTCCGTCTGCCTCGTACACCGGGTCGGGAGAATGTTATTAGCGGAGTTCTGTCCGCGGTTAAATTTCTCTTCCCTCGGAATGGTCTTCCTCAGACCCTCTTCGATCGGTTGATGACCGAGTTGGGGCCCGTTCGACATCGATTTCCATTGCGAACGAGCTTCCCAATCATCGTCTTCCGGTCTGCTGCTCGAGGCTCGGACCCGAGAGCGTACGCTCAGACGCGTTCTCGTTAGCTGGAGAGGGATGAGAATTTATGCCATTTCCCCCCTTTCGCTGATCCCCACAGTACTTAGCCAACGCTAGTGGAGGCAGGGGCTGGATGATCTCTAATAGCTCCACACTGGCCGGGCAGACCATTGGTTTCCTCGCCTGCGAGCTTGTGGTCGGTCGTCCGCTGGCCCCTCCTCGTTGGCGCGGACGTTGTGAGTCAGCCGAATTCTCCGGCCGCTCTTCCAGAGCCACCGACTCGGCTTCGCTTGACTGCATGGCCATTGTCAGGTCTCAGGCAATCTTCGTCTGGCCTTCTCGGAAAGGCCTCGGGCCCTCATGGCCGGGAGCGGAGGGAGTCGACGCTAACGGTATATAACTCCCGTCTAGCTGCCTATTCCTGAATGGTGCGAGGAGAAGGGTTACTCCCCCAAGGAGGCCCCTTGCCAGTCTTAGCGGATTTCTTAATCCACCTTTTCGACAAGGGCCGTTCTCTCTCGACCTTACGTGGCTATCGTTTCTGCCATTGTGGCTATTCACCGATGGTTTCATGACGGGTCGAACGTTTCCAACTCTCCTGAGTTGGGCCGCTTGCTTAGGTCTTCTTTCTACGAAGACCTCAGTCCACTCCCCTAGCTCCTTCTTGGAGTTTGCCTAAGGTTTTGGAGGCGTTAGCTAACCCCTCCTTTCGAGCCGCTGTCGGAAGCTTCTTTTCACCACTTACAGTTAAGACTGTCTTCCTAGTGGCAGTGGCCTCAGGCCACAGACGAAGTTCGCTTCATGCCCTGAGTATAGCTGAGGGCCACATCAGGTTCGAACCCGGGGAGTGCGTCTTCGCCCTGAACCTCGTTTCATTGCTAAGAACCAGACTGCCTCTTCGGGACCGGTGGAGATCTTTCTCAACAAGCTCTCCTCCTTCTCTTCGGTCCGGAGGACAAAGTGTGGTGTCCGGTTAGGCCCTTAAATGGTACCTCTCCAGATCCGAATCGCGTCGTAAGAGTGATAAACTCTTCATCATCACTCGAGATTCCTTTTCTGCGCTTCCCCGACTCCATCTCCAGATGGATCGTGGAGGGAATTAAAGCGGCGGGTCCTGACGCCTTGATTGTCAGGAAGGGCCCCCAGAGCCACGATCAGTGCTTCTTGGCGCGCTTTTGCAGAGCGTTCCCACTGACGATGTTTTGAAGCAGCGTACTGGCGCTCTAGTAATTCCTTCATTTCATTTTACCTACGTGACGTTTGCTTGGGCGAGCGAAGCGTTTTGGTGTCTCGGTGTTGTCGGCGGCCACCGCGAGACTACCAAAGGCCTCTTAGCCCTCCCCTGCCTCTCTTTGTCCACCCTTGGATGTCGGTGCTGGTCTGTTTGGACTAAGCAAGGTAAGAGAGGGTCATGTGATTATTGAAGTAAATTAGTAAAATTAGCACTAATTTTTATTATTTACGAGATAATCACATGACCCTCTCTTACGCCCTCCCTCCGGCCCCAACCTGTCTCTTTGACGAGTGTCGATTTGGTGGTTCAGAATGAAGTAAATTGCCTTGGGGCGGCTAACCGCCACGTCGTGTTCAGGGCAGGCGTGAGGCAGGTATTATGGGAGGGCAGTGAAGTAGGAAAATATTTGGTAGTCAATATGTGTTCGGTCTAGCATTGTTCTCGGGAACAAAAGCCATAAGACATGACTCATTATTCCGTAAATAAGAAATTAGTGCTAATTTCTATTAATTAAGAGGGTGACATCTTTTCTTTGCACAATGACATTATTGTGGAATCTCAATTTGGATTCCGCGCCAAGCACAACAACTACTCAGACGCAATTTTAACATGTATAACCACAATTATTCAACAGAATCGTACATCACACTTGGATATTCCTGGACTTCTCCAAGGCCTTCGACACTCATTTAACCACCACACATTCTTATTACATACTTGAGCACCTGGTGTGCGCGGGAACGCCTTGGAGTGGTTCAGGAGTTATTTATCAACATAGAAAACAATTTGTTGAATTAGATAACAAATTTTCAACGTCCCGTCCAGTTATTTGTGGCGTACCTCAGGGTAGTCTCCTTGGACCTCTGCTGTTTATCATCTACATCAATGACTTTACAAAATCCTCAAAAAACACTGTCATATCTTATTTGCAGATGATTCAAATTTATTTATTCACATTCCAACCCAAATCATCTTCTATCAACAATAAACTTAGAACTTCGAAATGTCTTAGAATGGGTTAACGCAAAGAAACTTTCTTTAAATATCTTGAAAACAAATTATATGTTATTTAGGCAATACACTGCGAGACTTACCAGGCGATATTCTTATTGATGGAACACCCCTCACCAAAGTTTCATCTTCCCGATTTCTTGGTTTAACTTTCGATGACAAATTAAATTGGAAATCACATACTTTAAACATTTGCAAAACAATCTCCCGCAATATCGGTATAATGAACAAGTTAAAATACTTCTTTCCCAGTTCCACACTTTTGTACCTTATACTTCTCCCTAGTTTTACCCTATCTTAACTATTGCATTATGGCATGGGGTAATTCAAGTCAATTTCATATTGATAAAATAACCATGCTACAAAAAAGGGCTTTAAGAATTATGCAAACACACATATACGAGCGCACACTGACCCATTATTCCTTAAGTAAAATTCTCAATTTTCAGGCCTATTTTATTTCCAAACAGGGCAGTTCATGTATAAACTATAAAAAAAACAAGAACTCCCCACGTCTTTACAAGTATGTTTGCGAAAAACAGCCAAATACACAATTACGTACAAGACAGGCTAATTCTTATCATATCCGCGGACTCGCACTCTTTTTGCCTCTAAAACTATCGTTTTTACGGACCGAATTACTCGAATTCATTAACTGAAGATATAAAGACTTCCTGAGCTTAAACGTTTTCAAAAACAAATAAAAAAACACATTCTTTCACAGTACACAGCAAATTCAAGATGAACAAAGCAGTACCCACCCACCCGACACCTTCCCATCCACTCTCTCGCCAACTTCTCCTTTTCTTCCTTCACTTTCTATTCTCATATTCAACATACCCTTGTTATGTTCTTCCCTCCTTTTTTTTTTACTCATGAATCATCTTTTCTCCCTCCCATCGTTATTCACTTTACATTATCATTTTGTAAAATAATATGTATATATATACGTAGAATTTATATTGAATAGCACAGCATAAAATAATGGAATTGCTATGCGTTGTATTTTTTTACTTTATATGGGCATGTAATCTACAAGCCATGCTTTTAACATGTCTCTTATTCTGTTTTTTCTTCAAATGCAACAGATATTTATGCCTAAGAATGTGCTTTAAATTTCAATTAATTTTGTTAATACGTTGTTTTTAAGATTATGTTTATTGATTGTTATGTTATTTTGTTGTTTTTTTTTCCCTCAAAGAATGGAATTAATAATACTGAATTGAACTGAATTGAATGAATTGTACATTTTGCGCGCACCACGTAATATTACGTGCTTATCATTTTGTCTGTTTGAAGCGTGCATACCCTTAGCTGTAGTCTACAAACGGCACTTCAATATTATGGACGACTGATGGCGCTATTCCAGCAAAATTATTGAGGTTTTTGATGTGATTTATAGGGACACGGGGTCACACACGCCAAATTTCGACTGCCAGAGGCAGAGAGCAAGAGATATTCATTCGACCCACCCCTTTCGTAAAAATATGTAACTTGAACAGCAGATAAGGCAAAACATGTGTGCATATAATTCACAATTTAACACTGGTTAAAGGAAGGGCAACCATTAAGCTTCATATGATAGAACCGGGGAGAAATCAATGTTAAGGCTTGGCACTACATTAGAAGGGCAAGTTTTAACACCAAATTCAAGCTTTTGACTAGCAATAGAGTAAGTTTCGGCATGAGGGGGCGCTATATCGATTTACTTTTAAAATGAGCTGGTAAGCATGTAGTTCCTTGGCTAAATAGCAAGGAAGATTAGACTTTCCTTCTGTTCCACATGAACGGCAGATGGAAAAAAAAAAAAAACGAAAAAAAAAAGTCTTAACGTTCTCTTCTATTTCGTTCTATTTTTTTTTTTTTTTTTTTTTTTTTGGCTGTGACTTGTTGGTCTCTCGAAGTCGGTTTCGCCGGGATCGGAAGCTTGCCCGCGGGAGAGTCTTCTCGACCGCCAGGTCGTCCGCCTCTCCTGCCTAAGAAGGGGGGACCACGCCATTGACACTTGTGTCCATCGCTGGCTCCACCTCCTCTAAGTCCAGCTCTAAGAAAAGGTCTTGTAGCTCCAAGAGCACCAAGCGATTAACGTGCGTCCACGTTTTCCGGGTGCCTAAGACCTTGTCGTCTCGGTTGTCTCCGGCCAAGGGAGCGGGTTCGTCTATCCAGACGACTTGCCCCCGCCGCCGCCCCCCCCCCCGAGTGTAGCCACGAAAATTGCGGTTTCTGTCTCACTTAGGGATGAGAGTCGTGCGCCCACGTCTCTCGCTCAGGCATGCCCCGTGGGCGTGCCGAGTACGGTTTGGGACCTGTGCGCCGCAGTTTCTGCATCTGGCGGAACCACCTCCACCATGGGTAACCCCCAGGATGGCGGCTCTGCTTCCCATGTCCGGAGTGCGACCACCCCCGTCGTTCTCGGCTGGTGGTCCTCTGGGTTGCTACGGCTATCCCTTAGGATACCCTCAAAAGCCCGCCGGGGTTTGTTTCAACGAACACCAGGCCTCCCGGACCCTCGGGTGTTCTATCAGAACGTCCGGGGATATCCGTTATCCGCTTAGGATGCAGCCGTTCGACCTGCCTGGCCAGGCCCGAGAGCTGCCGGATATCCCGAACCTTGGTGGGTTGTGCCTTCGGCTCCCTATCCCTCGGGCTCCGCCCTCAGAGGTGACGGGACATGCCTGGCCCCCGTCTCACGACACCGGCCTGGTCACAACCACCCGCCACATCGGCCTCCGGGCCGGACCGCCCTTCCCGAACGCTATGTCGTTCTCGGCTGGCGGGAGGTCCTGTGGGCTACTATGGCTATCCTCGGGATACCCTCAAGCGCCCACCGGGGGTCCGTTTCACCGGACACTTGGCCACCCGGACCCGCGGCTGTTCGGCTATCAGAACAACTGGGGATATCCGTCATCCACTCAGGATGCGGCCGCTCGACCTGCCTGGCCAGGCCCGAGAGCACCCGGATATCCCGTACCTTGGTGGGTTGTGCCTTCGGCACCCTACCAAGCTGGTTCTCCCCCCTATCCCTTGGGCTTTGCACCCAGAGGTGACGGGATAGGGTACCCCTCGTGGCATGGTATGCCTGGCCCCACGACACGACACTGGCCTGGTCTTAACCGCCCGCCACATCAGATACCTTGGTGGGTTGTGCCTTCGGCACCCTACCAAGCGGGGTTTCGCTCCCTATCCCTCGGGCTTCGCACCAGAGGTGACGGGACTAGCTACCCCTTGTGGCTCGGTATGCCTGGCCCTTGTCACACGACACTGGCCTGGTCTCAACCGCCCGCCACATCAGATACCTTGGTGGGTTGTGCCTTCGGCACCCTACCAAGCGGGGTTTTGCTCCCTATCCCTCGGGCTTCGCGCCCAGAGGTGAGGGACAGGCTACCCCTCGTGGCATGGTAGGCCTGGCCCTTGTCACACGACACTGGCCTGGTCACAACCGCCCGCCACATCGGCCCCCGGCTGGGACCGCCCTTCGCCCGCCTTTACCTTCGGTATGGATGGCAATGCGAGAAGTCCTCCCCGGGTTTTTCCCCCTCCCAGCCTTGCGGCTCTTGGGATGTGGGATCGGTGACCCACTCCGAGCAGACATCGGAGTTCTCGTTCACCCAACCCGGGCTGCCCCGGGAGGCTTCTCCGTCTCGGCCGCCTACAGCGGATCCCGAGTCAGATTGGTCGGGGAGGTTTTGTTGGCTCCGAGTCGAAATCTATTTCAGACTCTGACGACACGGAAGCCGGCCCGCATACGAGCACCTCGGCAGGATTCTTCCTTCCCTCGGCTCGGAGGATTGGGCGATATCTCTCGATTCGTAGAGATGCGTACTTCCATGTGCCTCAATCAGACTTGTCGTCTACCTGACGATTGGCTTTTAGTAGCCAACTCCAGGGAGCTGCTCCATCCCCGACTCGCACACCAGTTTACCTGGGAGCCGAGTTGGATTTTGATCGGAAGCACGCTGGGAGTTTCCGAGGACCTGGGTCCCCCTCCCGCCAGAGGTGGCCCGGCTGCTAGCCCAGTGGAAGAGCCTTGTGTTTCTTTCCAGGGGCATGCCCTTTCGTGTGACTCTACCATCTGTGTCGGACGCGTCACTCCAGGGCTGGGGCGGCCTATGCGAGGGTCATTGGACGGCGGGGGACTGGTCTCAACTGACCTCCTCTCCCCACATCAATGTGTTAGAGATGTTGGCGGTTCAGTCATCCCTGGATCTTTTTTCAGGATCGACTGTTAGGCCGTTGGTTCTCTTTTTGACGGACAATGTGAGCGTGGCGGCTTACATCAATCGTCAAGGAGGCACACACTCCCGGAGCTTGAACCGCTTGCCGGCTCAGCTGTGGAGATGGTGTAGGGAGAAAAGTATCCTCCCGTCTGCCTCGTACCTACCGGGTCGGGAGAATGTTATAGCGGACTTCTGTCCCGCGGCAAATCTCTCCCCTCGGAATGGTTTCTCCGTCAGACCCTCTTCGAGCGGCTGATGACGAGTTGGGACCCGAGAGCTTACGTTCAAGACGCGTTCTCGTTCAGCTGGAGCGGGTGGAGAATTTATGCATTCCCTCCTTTTCCGCTGATCCCCCTAGTGCTAGCCAAGCTAGTGGAGGACGGGGCTTGGATGATTCTATAGCCCCGCACTGGCCGGGCAGACCATGGTTTCCTCGCCTTCGCGAGCTTGTGGTCGGCCGTCCGTGACCCCTCCCTCGGTGGCGGGACGTTGTGAGCCAGCCGATCTCCGGCGCTCTTTCAGAGCACCCGACTCGGCTTGTCAGGTCGCAGGCAATCTCGTCTGGCTTCTCGGAAAGGGCCTCGGCTCTCATGGCCGACAACGTTTGGTAGTCTACTGGTAGGAGACAATGGTTGGTGGTCTACTGGTAGGAGACAACGTTTGGTAGTCTACTGGTAGGAGACAACGGTTGGTGGTCTACTGGTAGGAGACAACGTTTGGTAGTCTACTGGTGGAGACGACGTTTGGTATTGGACTGGAGCTGCTTTGGTAGTGGAGCTGGACTGGTAGTGGACTGGTGGTGGTGGTATCGACTGGTATTGGAGCTGGACTGGTAGTGGAGCTGGACTGGTGGTGGTGGTGTCGACTGGTAGTGGAGCTGAATCTACCAACGGTGAACTGGTCTGGTGGTGGTGAGCGGAGTCTACCAATGGTGAGCTGAATCCACACCACAGCACCAAGGAAGGGCAAGCAGTGCATGCTGATATCAACCGTTGGGCAGTGTATAAGCAGGCAAGTAGGCGTCTGGAGGTGCATGCCGGGACGGAGGTTTCCGTTGTACGGAGGAAGGTGGTTACCTGAGCTGACGGAACAAGGGGCAGAGATTTCTTCGTTCTGAGGAGCAAGCAAGGTCAGGTTGGAGCTATAGTTGGTCGGGGCAAAGGCAGATCGGCGTATCTGGTGGTGCATGACAACGGTGGTAGACATCTGAAGGGCAAGCTGAGCAGAGGGGAAGAAATCGTCTGAAAGGTGTTCGAGCAGCTATGTTGCTGGTATCCAGAGGGAACACTGCGTGGTTTTGTAGAGAGCTTGTGTTGCAGGGCAAAGCAGATTGGAGTCGTTGTTGGACTTGGCACATGCAGATCGGCGTATCTGATGTGCAAGACAACGGTGGTCATCTGAAGGTGCACGCAGGAGCAAGCTAGAGACAAGGCGCCTGGACGTGGTTCCACAGCTAGGTGGTTGGTCGCCTAGAGGGGTTTCTAAATGGTGTGGTCGTGTAGACCAAGGAGTAGAACTGTAAAAGGACTAAATTAGTAGTGTCTAGGTCAATTGGGGGTAGTATACGGCTACCCAAACGGATCCACGACTTAATTTTTGAACCCGACCAAGAATTCTACCAGCAAGGGGCAACCTGACAAGATATTTGCTGGGGAAAAATCTTCTTAGTCACCGGTTTCGTCACAATACATTACATCAATTGCTTGTATTACTTCATTTGGGATTCCATAATTTGAAAGAATTCTTAACATAGTACAACGGTTAACGCTATCAAATGCCTTTGTGAAATCAAGAAAGATGACAGTACCTTGTTCCCTAGATATTTTAGTTCTTCAATGATTCGCCTTATTGAGAGAATATGGGAGGAAGTGGATCTTCCTTTTCTGAAACCATTTTGGTTGTTCCTTAATATTGGATCAACATATGGAATCAAAGATTAAGAAGCATTGAATTAAAATAGCTGCAATTGGTGATAATGTTATACCTCTATAGTTTGATGGTGATGAAAGATCCCCTTTCTTAGGAATGGGTATAATGGATGACAAAGAGAAAGCTTTGGGTTTATTACCAGAGTTTCATTGCAGAATTTGAGAAGAGTTTTGTGAAATTAAGGTATCTTCCATATAACAGCAGGAATGTTATCTGGGCCACATGACTTTGAAACTTGCACCTTTTTTAGAACACAAAGAAGCTCTGCCATAGAAAAAGGCCCTGTTTTAATAGGGAGGAGATCACTAACTTTGTGGTTGAAAAAGGGGGCTTCTGTATCACTGTTCTGAACTGGTGAGCCCAGAAGGTCCCTGAAGTGCTTTAGCCAATAACCCCTTCATTCTTCAGAAGTGTTACCTTTAAGCATAGTAACTGGAAAAGATTTCTTATTTGTTATATCTTTCAGGAGATACCAAGCTGCATGTTTCTTATCAACGTGAAGACTTTCAAACTCTTCAGTTTTGTCTTTAATTTTGTTTTCAAGGGCCATTGTATAGGCCTCATCATGTGCCTTTTTAGCAGTTTCAAGATTCTTTTTACTATTTCGAGTAGGCCTTGCGTGATATTTAGTTGAAGCCTACTGCGAGCTACATTTTCATCGTTTGAAACATCACTCATTTTATTACTTTTCTGTGGGAGAATTTGGAGTGCGATCTCTTTATTAGCATCAGTGAGTTTATTGTATGCTTCCGATGTCTCACTACTGTCATCTAATTCATCACAAAGTGTACAAAAACCTATTATATACAGCAACAGTGTATTGATCTTTCAACTGATCATTTTGATTTGCATGAGCCCAATCAATACTCTTCATGGGGTCTTTAGATTGAGTTTTACACTTTTGATAGCTTATTTGACATTTACATGATACAATTCGATGATCAGACCCAATCCCTTCAAAAGACCGATATGCTCTACTATTCTTAACTGACTTGATCCACTTCCTTCTGACAAGGATAAAATCAATTTGAGCATTTAACCGCGGTACAGGGTGTCAAAAAAGAAGAAAAATAGTGCAAAAAGGGCAGAAATCTTGTCTTTTACACTTGGATTACAACTCAAACAAAGTTTATTGCAAGTAATATGTTTCCACTTAATTGTGTTTTTACATGCATGCAAAGAAAATGGCGAAAAAATGACAATTATTGTTATAAAATTGCATGTGACAATTTTTTATGCCTGCAATGCATTGTCTATGAGGATGTGTGCATTAAGTTTGTTTTAATTGATTAATTAATTGATTAGATTACTTTTGAAAAATCTTCTTCACATTTATCTAGAACCACATAAACTTCCAAGAGAATGATATATCACTCAACCCATAAGACCAAATTGGCTGCAAAGATATAACGCAGTAAACAATAAGAAAGTAACAAAAATGGGAATTCCCTATGCTTTAACACGTGCCTCCATCGTAGGATCCTCCACCCCTTACCCTACTCCACTAAAAGTATCTTTGTATCAAAACTATGAGCATAGCGAAGCTGAAACTTCACTGACATGTAGCCTGATAAAATATCTACATTATGAATTATTGCACAGCTTATGACTGTACATCATTTTCATGCTATGTGAAAAAAATGTGATAATTTTCCCTCCAAAATGTAACGCCTCCACCCTTTTACAATACCCCAACTTGTGACACATGGCCAAAGGCATGTTTTTGCCCATATTAGGCCTACAGTGAGAGTACGAGCGCGCGCGTGCTGCAAACTTTGATGGTGGCTCATTTCTTTATTTGTAATCGTAGAAAGCTGATCAAGGTATCAAATTACTCAGAATTATATTATCAATGCATATGCATAAAAGAAACGGCGATTCTGTGTTGTGTACTACGCGCGAAAACGCACGCGCAAATTTTTGAAATGCTCAAAATGACCAGAAACGTACTCTAATTCGGACTAAAACTAATTTTGAGCATTTTTTAATTTTGACGCACGCGTACGCGGGCGTCGTGACCTTTGAGTGACCATGGTCTGATGACCTTTGACATGAAATTGATGTTCTGTGAATATGATTGATTTTGAACGATTAATATTGATATGATCAATTTTACAAAATGGCGCCTGGATGACCTTGAAAAACTTCGATGCACATCTTCATAGTGACATCCATTGATGACATAAAATTGAAGGAAATCGATCTGACAGATTAAGAGATAAAGTGGACACAAAATATTGGCTATAAAAATGAATAAATAAAAATAATAAAGAAGAAAAATCTGATGAAATTAAGAGGTGATCTGTCAAAGACAGACCACCTAAAAAAAAAAAAAAAAAAAAAAAAAAAAAAAAAAAAAAAAAAAAAAAAAAAATCGGACAATAACAAGAGGTGGTAGGTATATAACATACCACCTAATGAGATGGCTTGTCCAATGCAGAATACATGTACACTCGAAATGTGATGAAATGACATGCCTTTTTTGATCGCCAATTTAGACTGCAATGCCGGGGGTAAAACCAAAGTAAATTTCCCAGTGTTGTAGAGAATTGTCTCAGCTACAAGATACTGAAAATTTGAAAGAAACTGAGGGACAGTCCGTTTTGTACCAAGATTATGTCGTCATTAAACTCAAATCGGTAATTTTGAAACGCAAATCGAAATTTTGTGTTTAGAAGCCATTATGATAATGTTGCAATGACGATAAGTAATAAATGAGGTATGGAATCGCATCTACAACTCATACTCTATCCAACTTTTTTCCAGTAACTGCAGTCAACCTAACATCGCCGATACTCTTTTGCCTACTAGTGATACACAAAATTGGTCGTGACTAGTTTGCGACTCCAGTCTCTGTAGTCTTGAAGATGTCGCTGCGACGTCTTTCGGGTCTCCAGGGAGTCGCCCAAAAAAAAACAATTAAAAGACTTTGAAAAAAAAGCCTTTTCTGGCTTGTAATAAAAAAGTGGGAAAATTATTTTACAAAATCAATCGTGTCTGGCAATTTTTCACATTATTAAAATCGATTTTGGGGGCGACTCCCTGGAGACCCTGAAGACATCACAGCAACATCTTCAAGACTACATAGACTGGAGTCGCAGAGTAGTCGTGACCAAATTTGTGTATCACTAGTATGCAAAAAATTATCTTCAATATCAGGTTGACTGCAGCTAGCGACTGGAAAATTAATTGTTAAAACTTTTATTTCAATTTCCACACACTGCTCTCCGAAGACTCAGGAGACATCTCCAAGACTCTCGAGACTCAAATCGCGAACTAGTCTAGACTCATGGCCTATAACATATGGCATAGCTCCTTGAAAACAAAAGCATGAACATCACAGTTGTTAAACTGAAATGAAAGTGAAGCACATTATAATTTATGGCATTTTTGTAATGTATTCCTTTCCAGCAAACTTGAAATGGGCCAAAAATGAATACTCTTACAAAAGAGCCTGTGTATTCAAAAGTAGTGAAGCGAAAAGTTTGAAATTTTTCACAAGATTCGCAGAAATCTGTGGGCTTTCAAAATATGCATTTGGAATTGGCAATAATTCTTTATTATAACAGTTATTTAGTGCCCAATCACAGGGACATTTTTGGGGGACGCGCTGTTTGGGGGGATTTACGAAAGGAATGTTATGCGGCGGTCACAACTCGTCGTAGGCTACGGGGCACGTGCCATCAACGTAGCCTGCGTTGCATGTGCAATGCATGCACTTGTCGTTGGTCAATTTCTGCGATTCCTGCGTTTCTGTAGTAAGGGTATTGAAAAAACTTCCTGCACGTCGTACATGCAGCGTGCCTCCGAGGTACCTGCGCTGCACGATTTTTCTACGAAATCCATCGTAGGGAGTTGCACGTCGAAGGTACGGCGAGTTGTAACCGCCGCATAAGGATCTGCTGTCGCGAATTTGGGTTGGCAGTTCATTCCAGGAGAAGGAGAATTTTCCATGGTTAGTTTTTACTTTCGGCAAGTATAGACTATGTCTCTCATTATGCCTTGTATCATACTGATGTTTTCAAATGAAGGTCTCGAAGTAGTCATGAATGGGCTAAATGTAACGGCACGTACTGCCATTTTCTGACATATATACAGGCATTTCAAATTTGATTCATAAGCACTTCCCCAAGCTTCAATTCCATATTCAAGGTGTGGTTGCAAAAGAGAGTTATACAGTAAAACTAAAACACTGGTAAGAACAATGCGCCCCTTTTTCGTCAGGTCAATCTGGCGGCCCTTCGTTTAAGGTCAAATCGCCGCCAAATCAATTAAACTAAATTAGTTTAAGGTCGATTTGGCGCCCCTGAAATCCTAAGATCGAATTTTGTCGTCCCTGAGTTTAAGATCACTCTTGCGTTCCTAAGTTTAAAGTCAATTTTGCAGCCCCCCCCCCCTCTCTCTCTCTCTCTGTCTTATGTAGATTTGGCTCCACGACGTTTAAGCCCAGTTTTGGGGCCCCTTAGTTTAAGGTCAATTTGACGTCCCCGTTATCATAGGGTCAATTTGGCGTCCCCCCCCCCCTCTGATTCAGGTCAAGTTAGCGCCACTTATCTTCAAGTCAATTCAGCGCCCCAAAGTTAAAGATTAATTTGGTGCCCCAAATCAATTCTAGTTGGAAACTTAAGGGAAAGAGGGCGCTATCACTCTGCTCAAAGCGAACGCGGCCATGGACATTTTGTATTTTGCACAGTTTTTTTTTTCACTTTGTTTTCTTGATTATGGCGAGCAACAAATTTTTCAAATAAATGTTCGCTCTGATTAAGTTAGCTAAGATTCTGAATTTTTTAATAATAGGAATAACAAATTGGAAGGAAAAGAAAAAGTTCTGTCACTTGTGTCAATTCGAAAGCCACGTCAGATCAATTTCCTGGACATTAGGGTACATGCAGGTAATATGGGCCCCCTAAGCTCATTTGCCTAATTTGCATAAAATTGCAAAATGACACACAGTCTAATCTTTGTTTATATGAATCAGTAACTACTGCTCTAACTTTTATTGTGAAGAAAAACAATTATCACCAACCCCCCCCCCCTGTCTGCAATATTCAAATGTTGACGTCATTACCAAAGTGCCCATATTACCTGCATGTATGTTTTAAAAACTACAAAGACTCAACCATGTCTGGAATTTGCTTAAATTGTTGAAACTCATTAACTTTAAGATATAATTTGAAATTGTAAGACCCTTCAGTAAATCCTTTGACTATATATCTTATATTTATATATTTTGTATATTATTATTTTTTTAATATTATTTAAATATTATTATCATTATACAAATCAATATAGGCCTACAATAGGTTATTTTTATTAATTATATACTGTGAATATACCCCCAAAAATCGTAGCAAAGAGATTGATGCCTCATCCCAATACTAAGTACCAGAATCATTTCCGCCATTTTGGATGTCCCATATTACCTGCACTAATGTTGCTATGTCAGGCAAGTATTCAATGCCACATTGCACCCCTTCACTAGTTACCCCCTCAGACACTCTTTCACCATCACATTCTGTGAAATATCAAATTTTACATCAGGGTAAAAAAATGCCGTATGTTTTACCTACTTTGTTGGTTTTCAGCAATTTTCTCACAGAAATTTCGGCATCAGATGCTCTCACGACGATATATTTTCGTATACAGTTCATATGAACAACATTATAGTGCTCACACCGGTCATCGGTCACCGGTCGACGGTCACGACATGATTTGCTTTAGGTTGCCCATATTACCTGCATGTACCCTATGGCCAATTTTGCTCTCAAAATAGCTCATACGCTGCATAGTCATCTTCCTCGATGACCCATAATTATATTACACATTAATGTTCGCGCAGTTTTTAAAAGCTTGAATTCTCATTTTTCCAAAGATGGTACATTCATTTCGATTGGTTACGAAAAAGTCCTGTCACTTTAAACATTATCACAAAAGAATCTTTACTCGATGGGTCAATATTTCCGCATATCACATGCATATGGCATGTGGACGGCGTCTTCGCAAGAAGTGACAGATAGCTATTTATATCAATAATCGTTTGGAACATCAATCTATGTGAAATAAAGATTCTGATTACAACTTCAGCACAATCGTGTTATAGGTTTGCCAGAATGTCTTTTTCCCCAATCTGGTCTGAAGCATCTACCTACGAAAACGATGATAAAAGTTCAATTATTTCTTTCATGTCCACGAGTAATTTGCTCAAACTGATCGACGGACAGTACCATTCCACCACAGGGAAGTTTTCTTAGGCGAGTTTTTGTACGCTAAGTTGCATGCAGTTGTCAATTGTTCGCTTCCCGCTGTCAGCGCGGGTTTAGTTGACATTAATGTAGAGCCGTATAATTTTTCTGCGCCGCTCAGCTGTATTTCCACTAAACTCATGAATCTGATGTTGCATTTCCCCTCCTCAAATAATGGACGCGTCTTTATGTTAAGATTTAATGCCATACGTTAGATTTACATTTCTCGTGGAGTAGAATTGATATGCTTTAGGGGAGACCGGGGATGGAAGTTACACGGGTCAGTTGTTACAGTTCTCAGTGTGCTAAGTTGGATTAAGAGAGTTCGTGCTAACTGGCAGCTACATACAGCCTACACATAGCTGTGATGAACTGCCGGTCGTGAGGTTTCTACGTTGTTTTATTAAAAAGTAAATCAACAAAAACCATTTTTTACAGTTCCAAGTGAATTTTTGACAAAAAAATAAAATTTGTAATAGTTCTTACAACTAAAGGCACATGATGATAGTCTGGTATTGTGAATATAGTACATGTATGTCACTAATATTCCCCTGAGCCATGCCCTGTAATTTTGCCTAATGGCTGTGCTACAGTTGAATTTATGTGTAAAATCACTAATGGGGTAGGTTGTTACAATAACCTACCCCATGTCGATGTAACAACCTACCCCAATTACATTACACATGTAAAGAAATTTTGTTTCAATTTTTAAGTGTTAATATTTTGATATTTCTATTATTACTTTAGTCTATTCTAGAGCTCTACTTGATCTACTGTTAACGATACCAAGAAACTGGAAAGTTGAAACAAAACAAAAGAGATTTACACATTGTAACAAATTACCCCGTATGTTTACATATAGTAACAACTTACCCCGTATGGTGTAACAACTTGTTACAAAAAAATGTCTTAATTAATTAAGCTGTAGTTAATTAGTGTTTACATGTTTTCAAGTTTTATGTGCCTTAGGTTTTAGCTAACATAACAGGCTAACTACAGACCCAAAATGGAGTGTGTGAGTACTTTCATTAGAATTATCTGGCCCAAATCGTGAATTTTGTAACGTCCATCCCCGGTCTCCCCTATCTTCAGGTCAATTGGGTGCCCCTACGTTTAAGCTACAGTTGGCACCCCTACGTTTAAGCTCAATTTGGCGCCTCTTAGTTTACAGTCACTTGACGCCCCTTATCAATATTCATCTTCAGATCAATTATGTCCTCCCCCCCCTCCCCTCTGTTTCGGGTAAATTTGGCGCTCTTACGTTTACGCTCAAGTTGGACCCCATTAGTTTTAGGGGTTGTCCCTTAGTTTAAGCTCAATTTGGCACCCCTTAGTTTAGGTATATTTGGTGCCCCACTTAATTTAAGATCGAATAGGCACCCCTTGATTTTAAGATCAATTTGGCGCCCCTATGTTTAAGCTCAAATTGCGCCCCCTATTTTAAGGTCGATTTGGCGCCCCTTAGACTGATTTCATCCAATTAGTGCCCCCTTATTTTGAGATCAATATGGCGCCCCTAATTTTAAGGTCAGTTTGGCGCCTCTTTTCGTCGGGTCAATTTGCCCCCCCCGAGTTTCAAGTCAATTTGATACCAATACATTTAAGCTCAATTCGGCACCCCCCCCCTTAGTTTAAGGTCAATTTAGCGCCCTTCTAAATCTAAGATCGAATCGACGCCCATATAGCGCCTCTAAATTAAAAGTAAATTTGGCCCCTTTTTTGTTTTCCTTATTTTCTCCTCCCTTTTATCTCTCCCTCTCTCTCTCTCTCTCTCTCTCTTGCTCTCTCCCCCTTCCCCCTTTTTTAAATCTTTCCTCTTTTTCCCCTTTTTTTTTTTTCCCTTTTTTTTCTTCGTTCTTTTCTCCCTTTGCTCTCTCTTTACGGCCACCTGGGCGCCTACCCGGGGCGGGCCCCGTGCATCCCCTAGAATACGCGCATGATTATTAGCGAAATACATGTACATGAGCAAGTCCTCTGATAAATAAATAAATAAATAAAGTTTCCTCTGCAGGGAATCGTGGAAATGAATAGCAATAAGTAAACAATGCGCAAGTATGGCGTAAACATAACGTAATAATCTTGTAGGTTACGCATGTCGTGAACTATTTGTCAATTCGGCATGACCAAAATCAGAATGCTTGTCACTAAATGGCACATACTGGTATGCCACAATGCGGGGTACTGCCCAAATTCGTGCAAGTTTCAGGGTGGCATGACACTTGCACGATAATTTGCGCATTCGCACGCACGTGCGGGGGGATGCGGGCCAATGCAGTCCACCCGCACCGATTTTGAAATCGCTCGTATTTATGCAAGTCCTATTCATGAGTTTGTGTGTTTGAATACGTAACTAGCAGCTTGTACCCCTGTCTTTGTGCGGTTATAATTCTGCATAGAAATGAATATTTGACATGAAATTTTCAGCATTAATAAATCATACTATCAAAATATATATTCCTTAATAAGAAAGAAAAGATGTCTTTAAAAATAGTAGAAATTGTGGGATATATTTTGCGTTAAAATCCGTTTGGGAATTTTTTGAATAACTAGCCACAAAATACGCTTTATTTTCAATGATTCGACGAAAAAATAGATTCATAATCTTCAGCAACTCTTCAGCTTTCCAAAAATACACCAAACATAGTATTTCAAGATTTATACCAGTCAGGAGCTAGCTAAATGTGCAGTAAATACAAAATTGCTTCAATATCTGCGATCTGATTGGCTGGTCTGATTTTGAGTGTGATTTGATTGGCTGATGTGAATCTCACCACGCACCAAAGGTCACTGCGAGGTCAGGTAACGGCTCCCACGTGTTTCAAAATCCCCGCTCGCATCAATCCTTGATTCGAGCAGCCAATCAGAAATGCCACCCTGACACTTGCACGAATTTGGGTTTGCGCACTTTCCCGCAATGTGGCGTGCCAGTAGGCCTACGTCCCATTAGAGTTCCTGCGTTTTGAACGGTCGACCGAATCGTCGAACGAAAAACCTATCCACTGTCCAATCACATGCTCAAAATTGGAAGCTCCGCCCACTGGACCGTCATCTTTGTTTTCGTTCATGTGTTATTCATATTATTCATTAAGGAGGCGGGGACATGTGATGTTGTGTTATTGTCAATGAATAAAAGCTTCTTTCCTGTGATGGGGGGAAAAAACCGAATTGACTAGCATTTATTTCTACTCAGATTTTTCAACATCGAACATTGTGTTTAAATTCGAATCATGTATTTCAACATCATTCTGTTCCTTCCTTTCTTTTGCTGATATGGGTAGCCCCGACCAAGTAAACATTACGTTTTTATTGTGATTCAGCAATACAACAAATTTAAACTGGGGGGGGGGGGGAATTATCAACTAATGTTTCTTAAGGTTTCCTCCCCAAAGTATTATAATCTCTTAGACGTCTCCGGGATGGAAACAATATCGGATACGTCTATAGTCTCCGGGTTTCTATTCGATACCACCCTTAGTGTAATGTTCGTGCAGAGTCATAAGGGGTATCGCTTGTCAAATAATGTTCTGTACTATTCTATAATACATCCCTTAAAAATATCTAACCTTTCCCCATAGAGAAATTAAGATTACATTTCTAATCAGCATTAAGGGTGGTATCTCACTTCGCGGAAACTACTTTGAAACAAATTTGAGACGGATTTGTCAGCATGGCTTTGCCATAACTCAGTTTCCAAAGTTTTCTAAGTTCCCAAGTTTCAGAGACGTCTCTAGTGGCGGAGACGTCTCCGCGACAAAATAGAAAATTTTCGTCTCCGTGACGGATAAAAAGTATTAGAGACGTCTCCCGAAATTTGGAGACGGATTTTTTTTTTTTTTTTAAATATTGGAGACGTCTCTAATACTGTTTAAACGTCGCGGAGGCGAAATTTTCTATTCTGTCCCGGAGACGTCTCCGCGAAGTGAGATACCATCCTAACCAAACTATCGCACACAAAAGGAATGTGCCATGGACCATAAGAACCTACTACATTCTTTGATCTTACGTAATCTACTGTCCCTCGTGTACATTATCATGAATCATTCGTTGTATTCGTTTGAATGAAAGACTTTAAATAAGCCATAATAAATGAGTTCACCTAATGCATTTGTGACGGCCTGATGAATGAAAAATGCATGTTTCCAAATTAATTCATACATAATTTTGACTAAAAAACATAAGCGATTGCGTTTTATGTTTGCATATACTAATATGGAGAGGAAAATTGCACTGCAAAAGATGTGATCATTTATTTGTTTTAGAAAGAAAAAAAAAAAAACAACAACAACAACAACAAAGAAACAAAATGAAAGCTTCTTTTTCCGATTTCTTTATTTTCAATTCAATTCAATTCGGTTTATTAAAAAATACTGAAAAGGCAGTCCAAGGACTGATACATTTCAAAATTACAAGTTTTAAAACAACATAAAATATCTAAAATATCGAGTGATCATCAGCTAAAAATATGAACATACAACTATGTGCATACAATAAAAGGTAGAACGTAGGGGACAGAGAAAGAGGAGATGAAGTAAGAAAAAAAAAAAAGAGGCATAGAAGATGAAGATGATGGAGTAAAGTTCAACAGAACTCGTGGATAATGGATAATGAGGATAATGGAGTAAAGATACCTTGAGAGCTCTTTCACCAAGAATCGGGTGTTTGTATACATGCTTCGAACGACTCTCTCAGCTTCTGAAAAACAATTTGAAAAGAATAAAGAGCGACGAAAATGCTTTTGCTGTTTCAAAACGTAGGCCTACCTTGGAATTCCCAATGTTGTAACTTACGAAAGAATATTCTTTGTATGAATAGAGCAACGAAAAAGCATTCATGAGATGAACGTACCTTGGAATGTTCATCTTTTTAACTGCTGAAAGAACATTCTGTGTATGAATAGAGCAACGAAAAAGCATTCATAAGACGAACGTACCTTGGAATGTTCATCTTTTTAACTTCTGAAAGAACATTCTTTGTATGAATAGAGCAACGAAAAAGCATTCATAAGACAAACGTACCTTGGAATATCTTTTTAACTTCTGAAAGAACATTCTTTGTATGAATAGAGCAACGGAAAAGCATTCATAAGAAGAACGTACCTTGGAATGTTCATCTTTTTAACTTGTGAAAGAACATTCTTTGTATGAATAGAGCAACGAAAAAGCCTTCATAAGATGAACATGCGTTGGAATGGTCATCTTTTTAACTTCTGAAAGAACATTCTTTGTATGAATAGAGCAACGAAAAATGAACGTACTTTGGAATGTTCCTCCGTATAGCTTTTGAGAGAATTGTATTTATAAATGACGTAGGGCCTACCTTGGAATTTTCATCGCTATAGGTAGCCTTCTTTTGATTTAGTGACAGCCATCGACCTTCTAGAAAAAGGGGTAGCCAATGATGACATTTTTGTTTTTATTTAGGGTGGTATCTCAAGGAGGTACGAGAGATACAGTTCCAACTGGCAACTAATTTATTGAAACAGCTGTCACTTTCTAAAGACGCACAAAAGAATGTACAGGTTCAATGCTGCCTTTGATGTCTGATCCTCAAATCCGACAGATTCATGGCGATAACAGAGTAGCGAATTGTGTATTGCTTTTATTGCTTATATTTCACTTTTCATTTGACTGAACCGCGCCAAAATTGAGCACATGATAAAATATGAATATATCGACGATATAATGTCTATACATTGGGGTAAATTCAATGACAGCACCTTAAATTTGTGAAAAGTGTTTTAAAAAATGATCATCCTAAAATCCCTTTTTTTAACAATCTTCCGATTATTTCCGGCAGACGAAAATTGAATACGTGCTAGTTGGAATATTGCAAATTATGAAGCTATATGTCAGATTAGTGCCCACAACTGCCCAGTTAAGTAATTTTGATTTATATGTCGGAAAATATTGTGACATTTCTTTTCGCTTGCCTCGCAAAGGATACGCATTGTGTATTGCTCACAACTTTCAGACAAGTGGTAGCGAAAAGAAATTTCTATTACAAAAGAATATCTCCTTTTGAAAGTGGCCCTACGAGTGCAGCCAAGTATAGGGATCTTTTGTCTACCAATCTGCAAGAGAGATCTAGTTAAGCACATGCCCGACATATTTTCTCCTCGCGGCTTTTAAGCTAGATGAAATTCCCGCTTCCATGATCTCAAAGGCTTGTACCTCCTTAGGGTGCTATCTCACTTCGCGGAAACAAAATTGAGACAGATTCGCCCGCCTGGCATTGCACTACATCTGTCTCCTCTGCTGTCTCCTCGACGGATTTTCTGGGCCACAGGAGACAGATCTAGTACAATATGACATGCTGGCTAATCCGTCTTTTGTGTCACTCAACCTTTTCTACGTTGGACAAAAGCTAGTATAATGCCATGCCGGCAAATCTGTCTCAATTTTGTTTCCGCGAAGTGAGATCCCACCCTTGGGGATCTCGATCACTTCGCGTAAACTACAAATTTGAGACAGATTTGTCAGCATGGCTTTGTCATAGCTCAGTCTCCTAAGTTTCCTTAAAGACCGTTGACGGAGTAAATACAACCTTACATCAATGGAAAGCTAAGTAGGCGTATAACATAAACACCCCGAAAATGAATTAAATTTTCATAACAGTATTCATAAAAGATGATCGAACCTCAACCAGGCCATCCCTCCCAAGTACTCGTAAAAGTACCCCTATTATATAATGCGGCTGATGACGTCAAAGAAGTTTAAAGTCCCAGACCGGACCGAGAAATAAAAACCAAAATTACATTTAAAAAGAAAGCTAATATTTCTTCCTAATACAACAATTCCCAATTTAAGCATTTGTATCTTCCATTTAGAATGTATTTCATTGAAAAGGTGATCGAACCTCAACCAGGTCATCCCTCCCAAGTACTCGTAAAAGTACCCCGTCACGGGTGTGATATTATTTTTTGTTGACCACTGCTTACTGTTACTGAAATTTGTTTCACTTCAATGAAAAAACATTGAAACTTGATCTGAATGAAATTATGATTGAGATTTTATTTAAGCTTGTTTCATCTCAACAAAATATACAATATTGACTCATCTTAATAATAAAAGTCTTCTCGCATCTGATGTCCTCTGTCTAGTCCGCTGTGATGTCCACCGCCACGGCTCCGGGGTTGAGAGCTGCTGCGTTGATCCCTCCGGTTCGTTCCTCCGTGTCTCGTTGAGCCTCCGCCGTCTTAAGATGATCTCTCTCGATCCATAGTTTAATTCCCCGCTTACGACTTGGCACTAACGTAGCATTGTACAGTTATTTATATTAAACTAGACTCGCAGAACATCGGTAATAGTTGATTGATGAAATAATTGTAAAATAAGTCTTTGAAACAGGAGTAAATTTTTTTTCTTCCCGCATGGCTGAAACTCCTGTGACGTAACAATACAATTCCCTCTTGTCTATTTCCGTAAACCCGTCAATCCAAAATGCCTCCCTAGTAATCTACAATATGTACATTTCGCTCTGTATAATTTCGTTCCTGACAATATCCCCCACCTTAAGATATAATTAAGGGATCCGATATAGATTATATTTATAACAAGAAATTTACAGTCGACGCTACTTCATTGAGAATTGCATCTTTACTACTCCTTTTTTTTTCATAACAACATACTTCAGTCAATAAGCATAAGTTTACTTAATAGCTTATCTTAATATTCATGAAAATACATTTTAACATTTTCACGATTCCTTATGCAAACAATTTTTAAACACGTCATGATACATTTTCTTCTTTGCTTAAATATCACTTTGAAGTGTTTAAATCAGATATCTATTATCTTCTTTTTTTTTTCTTTTCGATAACATCCAAGATAAGTATAACCACATTAACATCAAGTACAATCCAGATAACGTTGAAATATTTTGTATGTTTTAAACATTGTAAACATCAATACTTTCCAGTTTTAACTATAGTTTGTATGAGTATTATTTTTCACAAAGATTCCAGTATGTTTTACGATATATATGATATTACATTATGGTTTTTGTGAGTTATAGTTTCAACATTTATTTTATTAAAACTTACATAATAACAGTTACTTATGGCATACACTAATATATATTTTTTTTATATATATACAGTACATTCTCGTTATAAAGAACACCAAAAGTTTGATGTACTTTACAGATGACCAAACCTTATCTTTAAAATTTGCTGTTCTTTCTTTTCTGTCTCCCTTTTTAATTAAAATAACAAAACAAAAGAAACCGCATTCAAAATTCTAAAATTCTCATTTTTCTGACTTTAAGACTTTTGAAGTTTTTTTACAACCAGAATGTATTGTCATTAACTTTTTCCATTGTATTAGACATTTAAAAAAACGACATATAAAATATTTCCTTTTAAAAAAAATCTACTACTAGACTACCCATCCTATCCTATCTTGTAGCTTATAAACTAATCCTACACATTGTTTTAATCCCTTATACTAAATCCTAATCGCGAATCTTAATCTAACCGCGACCGCGATTGTCTCGTCCTTGGATTCCTGCGAATAAATAAAAATGAGAAATGAGAAAAGATCTCATTAGTCATTTGTCACACATAATATGAGGTTATAACATTTATCATTCTGTCTTTATGTTTTGTTATGTTACTTATGTTTTGTTTAGTCTGAAATTATTGTTGGCTTTTTATTCTTTTACATTTGATATTTGACATTGACAATATCAATGTTTACGATAACCTGCTCATGAAATCGGCAGCTTGGTTTTCTGCCCCCTTAACGGACACAAGTCGAAACCTAAACTCCTGTAGGCCCAAACTCCACCTCATGATCCGTTTGTTAGTTAACTTTTTACTTTGTATGTAAAGCAGGGGTTTATGGTCTGTATGAACTTCGAATGCTCTGCCATACAGAAAGTACTCAAATTTGTGAATAGCCCATACAATAGCCAAGCACTCTTTTTTCTACTGTTGAGTATCTCGTTTCCCGGGGCAGCAACTTTTTGCTTCCATAAGCAATAGGAAACTCTTCGCCTTCGCTTTCCTGCATGAGTACGGCACCTAACCCGGTATCAGATGCATCCACCTTCAACATGAACTTCTTGTCGAAGTCTGGTAATTTCAGAACAGGAGGCTTCGCAAGACTTTCCTTAAGCTTAACGAAAGCTCCTTCCTCCTCAGGACCCCACTTTACCTTCCCTGGGCTACCCTTTCGAGTTAGATTTGTGAGAGGTAGTGCAACATCTGCATAGTTAGGAATATACTCTCTACAGTATCCCGTCAACCCCAAGAACGAACGGACCTGTTTCTTGGTCGTTGGTCTAGATGCTTCTGCAACCGTCTTGGTTAACCTATCGCTAGTATGGACCGCCCCTTCACTAACTGTGTGTCCCAGAAAGTTAATTGAGTTAAATCCTAGAGCGCACTTTGAGGGTCGTAACGCTATGGTTTACCTCTCGCAAATTTGCACAAGACCAAAGTTTCATTGTCTTGAGATGTCCTCCCACGTTTCGGTTGTATGAGTATATCATCTATTGTAATTAACGACATTTGGAAATACCCTCAAAACAACGTCATTCATCATTCTAGTGACTGCGCTCCTGCTGTAACTAATTACCAAAAGGCTATTATTTGGAACGTACTGGACCTATCAGGATGAGGAATGCAGTCTTAACCTTATCTGTTACTACATCATGGAATTTGCCAGTATCCCTGGAAAGACAAGTTTACTCGAAAATATTTGCTCTTGGCAAAGACGCAAATAGAATCCTGCTGATTTGGCATGGGTTCAGGATCAAAACACCGTTATCTTATTAGTCGCTCGAAGTCTATACAAAACCGATTGGAACCATCCGGTTTCCTCACCAATTGACAATCGGATGCGCAATACGGAGAATCCGATGGCTCGATCAACACCTAACTCAGCATCGACTCAACCCCTTCCCTAATCTCACCCTTAACGATTGAGGTACCTAATGACGAAGGAGAACGAACAGGTTCAATCACTCGTCAAATGGAATTTACATTCCGCAACAGAAGTTTTCTTTGGCACGTTGTGAAATATGTCTTGATATTCACACACACAACTTACGAACCTTGATCCTGTGATTCCTCATGCATCTATCATCAACAATCTTAACATGACTTACAAACTCCTTCTGAACGAACAGGCCAATGTCCAGGTGTATCTCCTCATAACACTCCTCTACTTCCTCACTTCTACTTCATCTCCATCTTCTACCATCACAAGCACCGGACCATTCACGCATCAAAAAACAGCTAGCAAGCCACCTCATCATCTCTAACGAATGAATTCGCCTAAGAAGATTAAATGATAAGTCTTTCTGACACCTTTGAAACATCAACAATGTAGTCGTAACAAACATTAGTTCGGCAACTTAAATGGTCCTTTGCCATTCATACAAGAGTTTTTTTCTGAACAGTAGGTAACAAGATCAAACTTCATCTCCTACACTAACATCCGCTTCTTAGCTTTCCGGTCATAATACCTGTATCTCTTCGCTGAAGACTTCAAAGTATCTTGCGTCTAACTGCCAAGAATCTACCCAACCTCTTTCTCAAGTCATCACGTATTCATACTCGCTCTGTAACTCGGCTTTTCATGTTCTCATTTGTCCACAACTTCTCAAGAATATCCATAAGGACCCTCACATGTCTGCATAGAGTAGTTCAAACGGAGAGAATCCAACTAGAACTAGGGTTTCTGGAGCGAATAGCAAAGCCAAGTAATTATCTGTCCCACGTCGTGGTCTTTACAACAAAGACGCTTAAGCTGTCTTCACTCTCCGTATATCTTCCACCAAATCCATTGCACATAAGGAATGGTACCGAGCTAGTATCTGCTCAACCGACAACAACTGAGACACTTCCTCATCAAGTCAGACCACGAATTGTTACTAGGTCTGACATGACCTCACATTGAACACCTACCTACTGTACACTGTACTAACGCTTCGCAACATCTACAGTCGATATCGATTTCAATGGTATGCTTCCACTATTCAAGTTCCGCATAGTCCTTACTATTTCAAAATATGTGTATGTCCTCGCGCAAGATGGATAATGAGCCCATCAAATCTATGCAATTACGTTGGAACGGGACTCCAACTACGGTAACCTACCAATGTAGCCTTGGAACTCGGCCTTACAAATTGTCTTCTGACACACCCAACACGACGCAAGTAAGTTAGCAACATCTCAGAATACAAATACCCTGGCCCCAAAAAACAAGACCTTTGGGGCCCCCCTTTAAAAACCTTGGACACGTATTGTTAATGTCCTAAATGGCCACCAACAATGAATCATGTGCAATGCGCATACTTCCGCCTATGTTCTTTTGGAAAGACAAAACTTCGGCCAATTCCTACACCTTGAGTTTGTCCTATCTCTCTCTTGTCAATAATAGACAATTCCTTTTCCCGACACGAACAAGAATTCGACTTTGACTCAGTATCACCTACCTTATCCCATAACGACTTAAGTGAAGCATCACTCTTCTGCTCTCGCAAAAACTCTACCGATTTCATGTTCACACCTGAATCTTTCACTTTCAAGTCCTTTGTAGGTTTTGTTTTAGCCTTCGTTTGTGCCCTAGTCTCAACAGCCATAGTCTCTTCCACACTTGACTCTTCCACATTTTCCGAAACCTGTGACTCAACTTCCGGAACTGACACCTCAACATCCAAAACAGGAGACTCAGCATCCTCACTGTTGGGCGTATCTTTCATGGAAGGCTCCTATTGCAAGTCAGGATCTTTTGGCTCACGTGCCCCTTTCACATCATTACCAATGACAACGTCACATAGAGGATTCGGCATACACAAGGCATTGATAACTCCAATGAAATAGGGACTATCAACAAACACATTCGCCCTTGGAAAACACCTAAAAGTGCCATCAATAAGCTTCACCCACTGAATCACTCCTGTGAACTGATCATCCGTCACCAAACTTGTCCTCACCACACTTGTACTACTTCCTGAATCCTTCAGTACACACACAGGCTTGTTCAGCGGTAACAGTCGCCCTGAAACAATTGGCATATTATTTAGCATTGCCCCAACTTCATCATACGCCATACCAAGGGTCTCCACCCTCAACTCACTTAACTCACTTTCAGCAAGCCCTTTAATAAATGGCGCACGAACAAGAGCACATCCTGCCAAATTCTCAACATGCCCTAGAGACTTAGAGTGAACACTGGGATTCCTATCATCCGAACGCAAAGTTCCAATCGCTATCGATTGAGCATTCACTGGCAAACTAGACACATCCCGTTTCACATTCACACTAGGACTGTCCTCCACATGCATAGCCATATCGGATTCAGCCCTGGTTATCATCGGACAATTCCGCTTAATATGATTTGGACTACCACACATGTAACATCCAAACTTTGTTCCGGTACTACCACTATTAGGTTTACCACTACCTCTCGCTGAACCAGCTGTCTTGGGTTTCTTGTCTGATTGTGGAACAGAAACAAATTTAGGAGTGTTGTCTTGATTCTGTTTCTGGTTTTGGCTTTGTTTTGGGTTTTGATTCTTACTATACTGGAACTTGTCACTTTTCTGAAACATAAAAGTGTGAAGTCCATGCGCATGCACGTACACCTCAGCGCATTCAACCATTTCATCTAACTTCTCACAGTTCCTCTCTTTCAATAAACCAACTACCTCCTTGGGACAACAATTTATGAATTGCTCCCGCAACACCAAATCTACAATATCCTCATATTCATGGCGAACCTTAGACATCTTTAGCCACTTGCTGAAATACGCTTTCATTCGTATAGAGAATTGTTTTGGTCTCTCTTCCTTGATTGGCCTTGCCGACCTGAACTTTTTCCTATACCCATCTTCGGTGAGATGAAAGTATTCCAACAGTTCCTGTTTAAGTTTGTCATAATCTGTTCGATCAGCCCTATCCATTCTATTTACTACATCTAGCGACTTACCCGTCAAGTTAGAAATTAAGTGTAAGCATCTTAAATGCCCTGATAGCAGACTGACGTCTTAAAGACGTCTTAAACTGGTCAAAACTGGTCAACTCGTCATACCGTCGTAAACACGACATCTTTATGATGTCTTAATGACGTCTTCCAAACGATTAATAAAATCTGATATTTAAATATCTTTACATGTTTCTATGCGATGTGATTATGTCTTCTTGGTAATGACTTTCAAAGACGTTAATTTTCTATTTTTGGAGCAAAAAATTATGACAGTAATATGACGTCTTTATGATGTCTGTACGACGTCTATAAGACCACTTTTCTTGTCATTTTTTGACCAAAATACGACATCTTTAAGACGTCTTTAAAACGTCTATAAGACAACTTTTTTGTCTATTTTTTACCCAAATACGATATCTTTAAGACGTCTTTACGACGTTTATAAGACAACTTTTTTGCTTTCATTTTGACCAAAATACAATGTTTCTGTTGGTCATGAATATTCATAAGCAGTATTCTGAGATTTGAAAAAAAAGGGGAAAATGAATAGAAATATGCAATTTTAAGCCATGTAACCGGCATTTGGCTTATTGACATAATCAAAATTGTTTTAAATTATTATATGTATAACACAATTTCAAGGTGCTTCATAATGACAATTCTTCATATTTCATTAACAAAAGTGTAATTTAATAATAAGTAACTGTCTTTCTTCAAACATTTATCTGTAGCACTTTATATAGCAGGACCGGACACACTGCCAGTATAATAGGACCTTTGTGTAGGACAGCATAGGTTATAATATTAGGATAGGTTAGGATAGGATAGGATAGGACTCAGTATTAATGTCAAAATCCCTGATAGCACAGTGACGTCTTAAATACGTCAGAAAAAAAATTTTATGAAGTAAATTTGCACCCGCGTTTGACGTCTCAAAGACGTCGTATTTTTACGTCATAAAGATGTCAGTTTTAGACGTAATAATGACGTAAAAATACGATGTCTTTAAGACGTCAAACGTGGGTGCAAATTTACGTCATAAAGATGTCTTTTCCTGACGTCTTTAAGACGTCTGACGTGACGTCTTTAAGACGTCTTTAAGACGTCACTCTGCTATCAGGGTGGTTAGGAACATTTTGTGTATCCATCAACAACTCGAACTTTGTGATATATGAATCAAAGTTATCAGTGCTTTCATCAAACTTTCCGACTTTCAACTTCAGTCCACCAAATTCAATTGGGTTTTCATCTTTTTTCTCTTGCTTGATCTTAGCCAAGCGCAATTCATGCTCTCTCTCCTTTTCTCTTTCCAAACGTTCTTTCTCCTTTTCAACACGTTCTCTTTCGTGTTCTTTCTCTTTTTCCAACCGTTCTCTTTCCTTATCTTCACGATCATTTACCTCGCTACAACGAGCTGACACCCAACTACTCAACTCACCACCAGTGAGACCCATTTCCCTTCCAATTGAGGAAAATTCTTTGATTTTCTGAACACTAGCCATATTGACTAAATTCCGATACCTCTGAACTTAATTCGTGTAAAGCGTTCGCATAAACAGGCAACCACAACACCTGTAATATCTGACTACGGAATGTCAACCCTTAGCACCTTGATAATAATTAATTAAGCGTACTAAAAATGTATCTCCAACAGAGCATACATTCAACCATGCGAACTTCACAAACACACTTTACGAATAAGCTTCAAAACCAGCACACCCAATGCTATTGCATACACAAATAAGTTTAACACGAATGTAGCCTACCCGCACATTCAATAATGCTATGCACACAATCAGCAAAACATGAATGACAGTAATTATGTGAATCCCAGCAGAGAACCTCAATGTTCTCCCCGACACTTTCGGCTATACCCTCGACCAACAGCCCGCTAATAATACACACGAGTCACCCTGTTTTCCCGGCCGAACCGAAATGTCAAAAATCTCGCAGTGCGAAATATTAAATATTCACAACAATTTACTGTCCTATTCAATCTGATAGATCTAGCAATAATGCATTAACTTATTTAGCATTTATATTTATTCAAGCTTCAGTAACATGATCACATCACGGTTTCGATACATACATTGGGGAAATTACTGAAGTACATGTATGCATCAGTTATTAAATATCCAAAAAAATTAATAATGGATATTTCAAACAAATAAATAACAGTAGCAGGGTCTCGGTGGGACCTCCAAATTGTCACGGGTGTGATATTATTTTTTGTTGACCGCTGCTTACTGTTACTGAAATTTGTTTCACTTCAATGAAAAAACATTGAAACTTGATCTGAATGAAATTATGATTGAGATTTTATTTAAGCTTGTTTCATCTCAACAAAATATACAATATTGACTCATCTTAATAATAAAAGTCTTCTCGCATCTGATGTCCTCTGTCTAGTCCGCTGTGATGTCCACCGCCACGGCTCCGGGGTTGAGAGCTGCTGCGTTGATCCCTCCGGTTCGTTCCTCCGTGTCTCGTTGAGCCTCCGCCGTCTTAAGATGATCTCTCTCGATCCATAGTTTAATTCCCCGCTTACGACTTGGCACTAACGTAGCATTGTACAGTTATTTATATTAAACTAGACTCGCAGAACATCGGTAATAGTTGATTGATGAAATAATTGTAAAATAAGTCTTTGAAACAGGAGTAAATTAAATAAGTAAACGAAGTCAAATCATGCTTCGCCTCCTTCTTCCCGCATGGCTGAAACTCCTGTGACGTAACAATGCAATTCCCTCTTGTCTATTTCCGTAAACCCGTCAATCCAAAATGCCTCCCTAGTAATCTACAATATGTACATTTCGCTCTGTATAATTTCGTTCCTGACATACCCCTATTATATAATGCGGCTGATGACGTCAAAAAAGTTTAAGGGAATGCTGCTGCCAGGCATGATAGGGTTTCGGCTTTAGAAAACACATTTGTATTGCTATGTCAGAACAATAGACCCCATGTGTGCTAGAATTCTATTCTATTAGGAAGAAATATTAGCTTTCGTTTTATATGTAATTTTGGTTTTCATTTCTCGGTCCGGTCTGGGACTTTAAACTTCTTTGACGTCATCAGCCACATTATATAATACGGGTACTTTTACGAGTACTTGGGAGGGATGGCCTGGTTGAGGTTCGATCATCTTTTATGAATACTGTTATGAAAATTTAATTTATTTTGGGGGTGTTTATGTTATACGCCTACTTAGCTTTCAATTGATGTAAGGTTGTATTTACTCCGTCAATGGTCTTTAAGGAAACTTAGGAGACTGAGCTATGACAAAGCCATGCTGACAAATCTGTCTCAAATTTGTTTCAAAGTAGTTTACGCGAAGTGATCGAGATCCCCAAGGGTGGGATCTCACTTCGCGGAAACAAAATTGAGACAGATTTGCCGGCATGGCATTATACTAGCTTTTGTCCAACGTAGAAAAGGTTGAGTGATCATCTTTTTATGAATACTGTTATGAAAATTTAATTTATTTTGGGGGTATTTATGTTATACGCCTACTTAGCTTTCAAACGGTCTAGTTGCAATAACACCCTCTTATGATAGCGATGACACGGCATGAATGAATGCAAAGCTGTGCAAGTGCATACTTATGAACACACACCATTCAGATATAACAATTGTCTGAAAAATCTTAAACCCAATGACAATGATTGTAGTACATTATTCCTTGAAAAATGACTAAACAAGTGATGATGTTGGAATTGAGTTTTGTGAATTTCTTTTTTTGATAAATAAAAATTGTTTTCTCGTTTAAACTTTTGCGCCCATTCTAATTTGTTTAGGGTGTGGTTAATTATTAATTAAAGCTTAATTATCGTGGCTCACCGCCCCCCCCCCCCTTGCTGAAGACGACTAGAGATATGTAGGCAAACTCGCCCTTCGTGCTCTTTTCAACTCCTGTAGCTTCATATTTAAGTTCCCCATTTAGCATCCTTCTTTTTTTTCATCATTTCTTTTATTTCTTGCATTTTCATTAATTTTCCTTTTCTTAGGGTCACATTTCGTTGGGGGTACTTCTGAATCTCCCAAACCTAACAACCTTTTGAGGGAAGGAGTAGCAATACATCTATTGGAAGGGGTGGTTCAAATGGATGATTAGCAATTAAACAACCTATCCTATTCCTATCCTCGCTTGTCATTACAGAAGGGTTACTCCATGCGAAAAGGAATGTAATAATTGGAAGAGAAAGAAAAACCAAGGGGTTGGCATAAAATCAATAGTTATAAAGCATTTAAAGTGAGGGGAGATGTCATCCGCGGAGTTGTCCTTGAGGGGGACCTATCCTCCGGGGGAGATGTCCTCCGGGGGAGTTGTCCTCCAGGGGAGTTGTTCAAGGGGAAGTTGTCCTCCGTGGGAGTTGTCCCTGGGGGAAGCTGTCCTCCGGGGAACTCGTCCTTGGGGGGACCTGTCCTCCGGGGGAGCTGTCCTCCGGGGAGTTGTCCTCCGGGGGATCTGTCCTCCGGGAGTTGTTCCCGGTGGAGTTGTCCTCGGGGGGTGATGTCCTAGAACCGTCTGACACCAATATACAGAACACCCGATATAGTTTAAGAAGAAATTTTCAATTAAACATTTCCTGTGGATGGAAAAAGGCCTACCCTACCTTCTTTTTTTTTTTTTTTTTTTTTTTTTTTTTTTGGGGGGTGGGGTTAGAAGGGGGGCTTTCTATTTTTTTAAGGGGCGGGAACCATCTAACCCCTCCAGTATCCAAGTCTATAAATTTATCATTTTCAAGTTTAGGTTCGTTTTTTGTATGCAAAAATTTCTGATCGTTTTTGTTAAATAAAAGGATGAACAAAAGTGCTAACAATCCCTTTGAGGTCATTTCATGGTAAATTCTTGCTCCCTCTTCCCGCTTGAATGATTTTAACGAAACATTTTGAATAAAATAAAATATGAAATAGATTCAAATCGTATGCTTTTCAGGTGATTAATTTTATGCCAAGGTTTCTGCTCGTGCTTTGTGCTCGCATTTTTCTAAAAATTTAAGTTGTTAAAAAAAAAGGTGGCCAAAAGTGCTCAAACTGTCTTCCATCAACCTAGTGGCACGCAGTTCACGGCTAAGTTGCGCAGCTCTTGTGCAATATACAAATGCGTGACTAATGCACAAGTATGGCGTAAACGTTAGGTGACAATGTGTGTCCTGGTGGTAAGGCATGTCATAAATTATTCATAAATTCGACATGACCAAAATCAGAATGGGTACCATGGCCGGCAAGAAAAAATGCGGTGCTGTGCGCAAACCCAAATTCGTGCAAGTGTCAGGGTGGCTATTGCACGTATTTGGGTTTCATTGTCAGGTATCATGAGTTCCTAGAGATAACGTTATTTGTCAGAAAATTGCTTGAATTCGGGACTTTTTGTCCATCTCATTTACCGACATACTAAGCCCCATGCTGAATTGCTCGAACATCACTTCGTCTACTGATCAAGGAGTAAACACATCGAGCCAAATTACAATAAATCCATTGGCTTCTGACAACGTGGATGACACATGACAATTTTACTTACGGAAACACCTCTGTGTATTGCAATGCCACAGACAACTCTGGAAATACAAAACAATGTACTTTCATAGTCTCAGTCATAGGTAAGGAGAATTCAAAGTCTT
The DNA here is from genome assembly GCA_940671915.1 of Paracentrotus lividus. NCBI lineage: Eukaryota > Metazoa > Echinodermata > Echinoidea > Camarodonta > Echinidae > Paracentrotus > Paracentrotus lividus. Next base: position 260,714 of record CALNVZ010002533.1, read on the forward strand.
CTGTATATGAAAGATGAAATATTAATGAAAATTTGCATGACTTTCTCGTCAGAGGAAAAGTAACACGAGCAAATTCAGCCAAATCTTATTCAATGTCTATTCGATAATATTCTTTTCAGATACGGAAGAGCCTTTCCTGCAATGCCATGATATGACATCTGGAACAGATTTCGGATTAAGTTCTT
>CALNVZ010002540.1:0-37843 GCA_940671915.1 Paracentrotus lividus
AAATATTTTTGAAGACCTCAAACATTCAGTCCATTAGAGAATTCATAAAACAGGCTGTAATAAAACAAGCTATTTTTATGACACATCTAATGTTGTTGATTGTTCATACACGGATTCGCCATATGATTGCATGATTATGTTAGGTAATAGACATTGGACAAATGATAGAAATAGGGATTACTGATGAATTCGTTGATTCGTGACATCACACGACATTCTTATACTGTATATAGAAATATCAAAATAAATTGTCAACAATACAATTATTGTATTTCAGCATCGTTCGAGGTAATCTAAAGGCTGTCGTTAATCAAAGGTCGTGTGAACACAATGCTTTCTTCACGGAAAGAAGTTCCTCAAACCTTGAGGTAAGAAAGATATCATGTTGACAATCATAACACTTTAAAAAAGTACTATTCATTATGCACGCAAATTAATTTGTCAAAAAAAAAGTATTGCTCGGAACCCATCGCATGACAAATCTTTTGTGTCACTAAAAACAAATTTGTCATTTGTCATTTGTCACCTCCGAAGGGCCCCAAATTGAGCAAAATAAAAAACAACAACATGATTTGAGCCGATTGACCCTCTTGAACATACCCCTATGGCTGATATATAACCTTACGGTAAGCCGAAGGCTGAAAAAAATTCAACACCACCACCCCCCCCCCCCCCCCCCCATCCTCCTTTTTGCTCGGTCAGCGTTACGTAAAAAAAAAATGAGTGTACCTTTTTGCTCGTCCGGTATAACGGAGAAAAAATTGGGTGTACCTTTCTGTATCAATCACTGGGGGCGCCAAAATCAAAATCACATCGGGCCCCCGGGATGCCATATCCTGGATACGCGCCAGAATATGGTAGGATAAAATAGTATCCCGGAGATATCTGATATTGGGAGTGACATTTTGTAAGATTTCAACGTTGTTGCTAGAGAAAAGTTGGACAGATAGCCCTGTCAATAATTTAGACATAAAATGAAACATCACTATTTTGACTGTGAGATTAATCATGACATGCATGCTTAAATATGATTTAAAAGTGGAAGAAATGATTAGCGAAATTCCGCATAATGATCATGTTCTGAATAATCAGGGTATAATAGATAAATAGATAAGAATTAAAGAAAAAATCAGGTAGTTAATGGCCGTATTCTAACGTGAATGAATATCTCCCGGAATTTAATCAAAACCCAATTGTTTTTTTTTTTCTTCATCTTTTAACCCCGAGCAAACACACTAAAACTACAAGTTTGTTCTACCAAAATCCTGACTGTTGTGCCGTGCTCAAAAAACTTTCCGAAATTTAGTAAAGTTTGTAACAATTTTTCCTTCACGTTTTTGTTTTCCTTGATTATTCTTCTCAAGAAGAGGGGACAACACAAAAATGGTCCAGCTTCTACAACTGTTGGTCTTCTCTACTTCTCTCTCTCACTTTTCCGGCTTATTATTGCCCTCGTCTTCATTATAGCTGCTAGCCCTATTACTGTAGCGGGGAGTGCTATCCAAGACCAAATGTCAATACTAGCAGGCAAGACTGGCTTGATCCAATTCCATGTTTCGTGGGTCGATAGTAAAGGCCAAGTATTTCCGTATTTCACGCTTCGGTTCGAGTCACAACAACGCCCTTTTTGTGTAAACGGAGACGCAGATACTGAGGGGTTTAAATACCCCTCTCAACCACCAAGATTTTCCACCTCGGTAAATAGTTTGCAAACATCTCTCTTCGTTAACCTGACTATAGATCCCATTGATATTGTTGATGAGGGTACTTATATCTTAACCGCAATCATCCATGGTCACAAAGATTATTTTCGAGAAATAATTATTGAGAGAAATATTCAAGTTCAAATTCCTTCAGGACCTGCAAAATGTTTCATCACTACTCGTGAACACAACATTTACCGTTATGAGGTGCGTTGCCATGCTACCACAGGAGATCTCAATACTGCTCTAGCATGTTATCAAGACGGTAAGCAGAGTAATACTACAGGCGATATCACAAGCCAAAACTCCATTACAAGAGGCATATTTCTTTTTCAAGAAATCACGCCATTTTCGTGCTGCTCATATGACGCGGATGATGCCATGCACGAAGGACTTTGCGCAGATTTTATGTGGCCCCATACCAGACATAATAAAAGGGATGAATTCAAAACAACCTTGAGCAGAATAGGTGATCAGGCCAGTACGCGTTTTGAGCCCACATCCACATTTCAAATTGAATCTGCATCGTGTAAGCAGCACGTGAGTTCTTATTGGACGCCGATGATGATATGCTTAACTATTTCGATAATGTTGTGAGCAATTATTGTGCGATGTGTCGTAATATAAACTATTTATCGTAATTTATTAATTTGAACTAAATTTGTTTAAAAGACACGAAAGAGGAGGTTGCCCAAATATATGTATCCGCTGTTTATAAATAAATGTATATACATGTATAAATAGCAAAAGAAAGTATGCAATTGAATAAAATGAACAAATGAAGCTATATCAGAATTCATCAACACTGCCTCACTTTGAGATTTAACAAAGATTGAAAAAAAAAAAAAAAAAAAAAAAAAACCCTGCCGTGATTTAATCCCGGGCTCGCAGGATCTAAAGGGGAGACCGGGGACAATTGTAACACTTTTTCCTTCCAAATTTGACATATCAACTTTATTGTAGCTAAATAATTGCTTAAAACTAAGTAAAACGAAATCTTAGCTCGACATTATTATAAATAGGTTTGGGTCAAATAAAACTATTTATTTTGAAGCCATTCTCATTTAAAAAAAAACAAGAGGTCGAGTGTTACAATTGCCCCTGATCCAGGGGCAATTGTAACACACGTATTGGGCACATGAAATTGGAACATTTTTTTTTTTTTTTTTTTTAATCAAAGCTATGCACTTGACAGATCCAAGATTTAAACAACATTAACCACATTAGCTAATTATAATAAAACATGACAATGCTTGATTCAAGTTACATTATATTCCTCACTCGTTATATGCATATATGACATGGGGGTTATTGCATCAGTGTACGTGCTCTGTATGGGCTATGGCAGCGCATTGCATTGTCAAGGGGCTAGGTACGGGGCACACGTTCTTAGTTAACAGTATTGCTACTAATGCCACTGAGGTGGGCGACCATATTTAGAGAGATTTTTTTTTCTATCTTAGCTCAGGTATTCATCGTTGAAACTTTAGCTAAATACAGACCTAAGAATATAATTTCTAAACAAATAAAAATGACAGCCATAGCTCAACCAAATATTTGTCCAGAAGAACAGAAGAAAAGCATTGGGTAGTGTGAAATAGTACTTTCCTGCTAAAAAAAAACGATGTTTTGGCTGTAAAAAGTTCAACGAACCGTTAAGACTGTTTACACTCAAACAGCATGTGGAGCGATGAAATGCACATGGTCTGTACACAGGTTAGGTTTTTAGCGTGTTTCTGCTAGGAATGGGAGCCTCTGTTACAATTGCCCCGTGTTACAATTGTCCCCGGTCTCCCGTACTCACCATCTTACCTCTTGGACCAAAACAACAACAACAAAATCCATGGGATTCCTATACACCACATTTTCCTTTTCCGATGAATCGGAACCCCTGGGTAATTGAATAATTAGTAACGTTACACTCCATGGCTCTTTTAACTGTGAGCTTGGCTTCAACATGAAGATGCCTTGATTGCAATTCGTTATTCGTATATAATGTCTATGCCTATAGGCATAACCGACTTCAGACAATTAAAACTAATCATGAGACATGTTTCAGTGAGTGATAACAGAAACCATAATTTGTCTTAGTTTGTTACAGGAAGAGGTCACAGGGATTGGGGGGGGGGTGACATATTTTGTCCCTAAAGTTTCTACATACAAGGTTCAACTAGCACAAACTGTGACATTAGTTGCCGCTCTAGCGAAATGATTTTGATCTGGCTTTAATTTCTTGAACATGTTTGTCCCTGTTTTTTTTTTCTTCGGGATCCTGCCTATATCTTGAATATTCTACCAACCCTATACGAGGATTTTTTTTCCCAAATTTTTTTTTGTCAACACCCATGATGCCCATTTTTGTCATTTTTTTCGCGACTGAGGTGTACTGTTTATATTGTTCTTTAAGTTAAATCTATATTTCTGGGGACAGGCTCAGGTTTCTTGTCTAGGGGAGGGGTTGACGTTAAAAAATGGATTGGTAAAAATACGGAATATTTTATTCCATCTTTATGCTGAAAACAAAAGAAATGAAAAACAACCTTTAACCCTTATTTTAACCCGAATTTAACATTTGTCAGGTATTGATTTCCTCCTCCATACTTTATGTACAGAGGTTTAACAAAAGTTTGACAAAAGTGAAATTTGGCATATTTTGATTGTCAGTTTTTGTCCATTTGACTGTCAGTTATTTAATGAAAATTTGCACATAACTTCAACCGGTCTCTAACTCATATGAACCTTATTCAAATTACGTATTCGAAATGTGAATGAACCATGACGAAGCCCCAAACTTTCTTCTCATTTTCATGATTTTCTTGTATCTTGTGCCCACTGAGGGGTGAAACATCGGGATATTCAATCAAAGTAAGAATGTGAATTTTAGTCCATACGTGAGAAAAGGGCTTTTGCAGTCTAAGCATGACTTGATGATTTTTCCTAAATTTCGTTCCCATTGTAGCTAATTAGATCCCGTACATACACATATAATTAGATATTTTAATTCCCCCTGGTGCAAAATTTATTGATATCTGAAATAGGGGGAACTTTCTTTTTGTGTTGTGTTTATATTCTCTCTTATTCTGTTCATAAATATGGTATGTTATTTATCGGATAGAAGACTGTAAAATATTATTACTAAGTTTGTTTACAACTTACAAGAATATCTAAGTTTAATGACAGAAAATACATTTCAGAATAATAGGTACATTTTGCTTTTTTATTTCATATTTTTCATTATTTTTGCCTTGATGGGAGAAGTTACTGTTTTTGAAGTAAACGTTAGATCGCAGTCATTTTTGCCATTTTTGTATGGTGCGTTTTGTACTAAAATACCTGTGGTAAAGTTAATCTATGTCCATTATCATTTTTATAAAACATTGATGTATAGCGAGGAGAGCAAGTGTCATTCTTTTTTTCTTTTTTCGTATGAAAGTGAACGGTGATTAAGTTTTTGATTTTTAATTGAATGTTATGGTAAACGGCAGTACCATGATGGGAATAACTTTATCACCAATATTGCTCAAGAATTGTGCAATTTATTTTTTATGTCACGCCATTACTTAAAAATTTCATTCCATAATTATACGTAAATAATATTTGTATATGGTGCACATTTTTATCCAACCAAATTGGAAATGACTGTTATTGTTGTAAATGAACGAAGTTCACTACTTATGTTTCATTTTACTGCAAATTTACACCATGTATTATTTCCCCCTTTTTGGAAGGGGGGGGGGAGGAGGCGTTGCACATAGGCAATACCTAGTAGATTTACACGATTAAATTTCTCACCATTTTCCTTCTAAGACGTTTTATCTAAAGGTTTTTGTGTAAGTCCATGATCTTAGGTAACATAATTAATATGCTATTATAAACTTGTTTTCGGGAGGGGGAAGGTGATAGAATTACAAGTCTTTGCATTTTACATTACAAGAGTTATGTTACATTGTTTGATTCATAGTATTATTTTGCCTTTAGAGAAAAAAATGTTTTCATATACACAGTGCAGTATAATGAGATGTGTAGAAATCAAATGGTCGCTAATATAGGGCATAGTATACAATGTAATGTAATATTTATCTAACTATATTTAGCGGGGTTTGTATTTGTGCTTTTGGTTGATGTCTAAGCGAAACTACAATCTGAATATATTGTTTCATGCCTCATTGGAAGAGAACTCGTAAACACAGCCGTGATATGAATTCTGTACAAGGTGTTTTTGTGCGGTATTGGATGGGGTATGGAATATGCAGAGGTGGGATGGGTCCCAGTAGTTTTTTTATGAATATATATATATATATATAATATATATCATGTAATGTAAGAATAGGGCCTGAAAACATAATATATTTTGTTGTATGTTATGGCGTGATCAATGCACACATTATATATGGCATGTATATGTGAAATATAAAATGTGTGAAAAACAGCGTGAATAATATTGGTTATGCACTGTTTTACTTATCGAATTTGATTATCTGATTATTGTATATTGTCCGATATTATTATCAACATCTGACATCTGACAATTCGACAATAGGTGTATATATTTTGTATTCAGGTAAATTTTTGGAGTGTGTTATAACATTAATTTGAAAGCGATATTTGTTTTTCCATTCGAATGGCTTTTTCCTATGTGAATTAAAAAGAGCAACGTTATATGACATGTTCTGTCTTGAAGAATACATCATTAAATAATTGACTTTAAGATTAACAAATGACATAGAGGGATGTATTATAAAATGTCATGTGTATTTTTATTTGTTTAAATTTGGTAAGTGTAGTATACAGTATACAGTCAACTTCGCATAACTCGAATCAGAGTAACTCGAATTAAGTGGACGCACACAAGTCCGCATTTTCGATAATATGCTTACATGTTAAATTAGAAGTCGAATTTCACGTATGTCAAAACAGTTTCTATATCCTATATAATATTCTACATTCTTTTTCCTATATAAGTTTAAAAGAGAGCTTTGTATGTAATGTGCTGTCTTTAGAAATCCATGTATCATATTCCAATTAATTTTACCATATACAGTGATATAAATAAGTGAAAAGTTCAATTGCAGATATGTTATGTTTCTTGTATTTGTGATAACGTATATTTCTTTTAGTTTGGAGCTAATGAAATAATAATTTTCTAAGTTTTTAAATTAACAAGTAATAAAGATGGATTACTTGGTAAAAAAAAACAACACCTTATTGTATACATAGTTTTGGTCACTTAATCATTGCCTATTGTTTTCCAGTTTTGAGCTAAATAATTATGTTTTCTATAAAGACAACGTAACAATCGTCCTTTTCCAGAGGGTATCATGCAGTACATAATGAATGCCTAGCATTTAACTTCTTAATGGGATTAAATGATTGTTTATATATTTCTAATGACATAATATGATTAAGAAAATAACGTAGATGGATGAAACGTTAAAAAAAAAAAAAAAAAAAAAAAAAAAAAAAAAAAAAAAAAAAAAAAAAAAAAAAAAAAAAAAAAAAAAAAAAAAAAAAAAAAAAAAAAAAAAAAAAAAAAAAAAAAAAAAAAAAAAAAACAGAAAAAAGAAAAAAGATAACACTTATATGTTTTGGAGTATACTATTATATTTGTGATACACAATCTCCCTAATGTACTTCAGTTTAAAAATATGTATATATTTTTCTGAGACAATGAAACAATTGACCCTTTATAATGAGCATCTTGCCGTACATTACAAATACTCAACATTTAATTGAAAATGGCGTCTATGATTAACAAATAACATACTACTACTTTTACTACTACTGCTGCTGCTGCTACTACTACTACTACTACTACTACTACTAAGTTTGAAACTTCAAATATTTTATAACTCGATAAAACAGTCGAACTTTTACAAAATCTTTATGCAGTATATTAGAAATGCTCAGAACTTTAATTATCAATGTTTTTATATCATTAATAGATAACATACATGGATGATATTTAAAAAGAAAATATCTAAATATTTTTTAGTATAATATAGGCCTATAGTTTTTCAGTTTGAAACCTCATTTAATTGATCAATTCCATCTATGATTAACATATAACATAGGTGGATGTTTTGAACAAAAGGAAATACTTATATGTTTTTTGTGCATATATTTGTGATAACATAATAGGCCTATAGTGTTTCAGTTTGAAACTTCATATATTATCTAAGTCAATGGAACAATCGACCTTTTGCAATGAGCATTATATATATATAGATCATCACAGAAGAATATGTATGTTGTTCCATTGGCAAAAACAAACAATTATGGTAAACGAAGTTTTGAATATGCTGCCCCAGAGTTGTGGAATAATATTCCAGAAAATGTAAGGAATGAAGAAACAGTTGGAAAATTCAAGTCTTCTCTGAAGACTTATCTTTTTAATTCTTAGTCATGGTTTTTGATCCCTTTTGCTTTCTCTTTGTCTCTTTCTCTTTTTCATGAACGCGCATTGAGACCTTTATCAAAGGTATAAATGCGCTATATAAGAATTACTATATTATTATTATTATTATAGTGCATTAAAAATGCTCAAAATTTTATTTATCAATTGCTCCTATGATTAACAAATATTTTTCTTCTTCTAAAGTCCCTTCATTTATAACATAGGTGGATGTTTTTTTTTTAAAGGAAATACTTTTATTTTTTTTGTATAATAATTGTGATAACATAATAGACCCGTAGTATTTTTCAATTTGGAACTTAATACATTTTCTATGACAATCGACCGTTTACAAAAAAATACATTTTTTAAAAATATAAATCCTCAGAATTGTATTCATCATTGGTTTTTATGATTTAAAAAATAGCATAGATGGATGATATGTTAAAAAGAAAATTCTTATGTTTATTCTGTATATATTTGGAATAACATAACAGGCCTATAGTTTGTTTTTGTTTTGTTTTGTTTTTTTTTTTGGGGGGGGTTGAAAATCCATATATTTTTCTATGACAATGAAATAATAGGCGTTTTACAATAAGTGTCATGTAGAAAATTAGAAAATTTCAGATTTTGATTTATCAATGGGGTTTATGATACAAAATCATAGAAGGATTGAATTTCAAAATAAAATATTTATATGTTTTGGGTATATATTTGTAGTAACATAATAGTTCTTTAGGTATCCAGTTTAAAACTTCATATATTTTCTAAAACAATGAAACAATCAAATCTTAACAAAACGGATCATGCAGTACATTAGAAATGCTCAACATTTAATTGATCAATTGCTTTTATGACTAATAAATAACATAGGTAGATGGAAAAAAAGGAAATACTTACATGTATATGTTTTTTGTATGTGTATATATTTGTGATAACATAATAAGCCTAAATATATTATAATTTTGTTTTTAGTTTGAAACTTCACATACTTTCTAAGACAATGTTTATATCTTATTGAAAAAATCTAATTTTTACAATAAGCATTGTAGAGTACATTAGAAATGCTCAAAACTATTATTGGTCAATTCCTTCTTTGATTAACAAATATTATAGGTGGATAATATGTTTAAAAAAAAAAATTACTTATAATTTTCTCTTTGTATTATATTTGTGATAACATAGGCCTATAGGTTTTCAGTTCGAAACTTCTTTTTTTTGTACAATGAAACAATCGACCTTTTACAATGAGCATCATACAAAACATTAGAAAAGATCAGAATTAAGTTTATCAATGGGTTTTACGTTTTAAATGAAACATAGATGGTTGCTATGTTTAAAAAAAAAGAAAATACTTATAGGTTTTTGTATATTTGTGATAACATAATAGGCCTATATTTTCTTAGTTTGAAACTTGAATGTTTTTTTATGAGACAATGAAACATTCGACATTTTACAATAAGCTTCACACAGTGCATTCGAAATGTTCAGCATTTGATTTATCAATGGTTTTATGATTTACAAATGACAAAGTGGATTATCTAAAAGAAATTACTTAAAGGTATTTGTGCATATATGTAAGATAATGCAGACCTATAGTTTTCAGTTCAGTTTCATTTCATATCTTTTATTAAGACAATGAAATAATCGACCTTTTGGAATGAGCACCATGCAGTACATTAGAATACTCAACATTTGATTGATCAGTGGCTTAACAAATAGATGAATGATATGTTAAACCGGAAAACAGGGAAAAGTTCCCCCTAATTCAGATATCAATAAATTTTGAACCAGGAGGAATTTAAAAAATCTAATTATATGTCCATGTAGGGAATTTAATTAGCCACAATGGGAGCGAATTTTAGGAAAAATCATCAAGTCATGCTTCAGTGAGCAATGGTTGAATGCAAAAATGTCATTTTTTGAAGTTCGCAAGCATAAAATGGCAACTTTGATGCAATGATAACGGACCCATTTTCAGATTTTCAACATTTTACATGTCAGAATGTATGCAAAACGTGCTTCCCAATATACGAAAACGAAATATTTGTCAAATTTTACGGTTGAATGAGCATGCAGCTAAAATTGCCCAAACTGCGATTTTACTTCTTTACTATGGTATAATCGACCAAATATGAGGGAACTCCTGTTTTGGAAGTGTATGCAACTAATATCCATTCATTCACGGTTGAATGAACCCATCAAACAACCAAAAAATAGGCCATTTTAGAATTACGAAAATGCATTGCAGTAATTTTATGCACTCGAAAGCATCTCAATAACATTTTTTTGGTTGTAATTATATTCTTTAGGCACGTGTCAATGATCCTATGGCATTTATTTACAAATTCATGCGTCAGTGAGCACGTGAGACTGGAAAGGCCCTTTTCTCACATATGGACTAAAATTCAAATTCTCACTTTGATTGAATATAATAATTCTTTTTGGGGAGTACTTTTGATTTTATTTTCACAAAAATCCCGATGTTTCACTCCTCAGTGTGCACAAGATACAAGAAAATCATGCAAATGAGAAGAAAGTTTGGGGCTTTGTCATGGTTTAGTGACTTTTCGAATACGTAATTTGAATCACGATCATATTAGTTAGAGATCAGTAGAAGCTGTGTGCCAAGTTTCGTGACATAACTCACAGTAGAATTAACAATAATCATGAATGAAATTGGCCGAATTTCACATTTGTCAGGTATTGATTTCCTTCTCCATTGAGGTTTAACAAAAGTTTAACAAAAGTGAAATTTGGCATATTTTAATTGTTAGCTTTTGTCCATTTGACTGTGAATTGTTTTATGAATCTTTGCACATAGCTTCAACTGGTCGCTAACTAACATGATCTTTATTCAAATTACGTATTCGAAAAGCCACTGAACCATGACGAAGCCCAAAACTTTCTTCTCATTTTCATGATTTTCTTGTATCTTGTGCCCACTGAGGCGTGAAACATCGGGATTTTTATGAAAATGAAATGAAAGGTACTCCCCGAAAAGAATTGTTATATTCAATCAAAGTAAGAATTTGAATTTTAGTCCGTACGTGAAAAAAGGGCTTTTCCAGTCTCACGTGCTCACTGAAGCATGAATTTGTAAATAAATGTCATAGGATGATTGACACGTGGCCAAAGAATATAAATACAAGCCAAACAAATGTTATTGAGATGCTTTCGAGTGCATAAAATTACTACAATGACTCTATGTAATTCTAAAATGGCCTATTTTTGGTTGTTTGAAGGGTTCATTCAACCGTGAATAAATGGATATTGTTGCATTCACTTCCACAACAGGAATTCCATCATATTTGATCGATTAGACCATGGCAAAGAAGTAAAAATCGCAGTTTGGGCAACTTTTGCTACATGCTCACTCAACCGTGAAATTTGACGCAAATTTCTTTTCCGTATATTGGGAAGCACGTTTTGCATACATTCTGACGTGTAAAAATTTTAAAATCTGAAAATGCGTCCGTTATCATTGAATCAAAGTTGCAATTTTAGGCTTGCGAACTTCAAAAAATAACATTTTTGCATTAAACCATTGCTCACTGAAGCGTGACTTGAGGTTTTTTTCCTAATATTCGTTCCTTTTGTAGTTAAATAAATTCCCTACATGGACATATAATTGGATTTTTTTAAATTCCTCCTGGTTCAAAAATGATTGATATCTGAATTAGGGGGAACTTTCTTTTTGTGTTGTGTTTATATTTCTGATAACATAATTGGCCTGATAGTTGTTCAGTTTGAAACTTTATATATTTTTTATGACAATGTAAAAATCTTCAGCTATAGACAAAGAATCAATGATATTTTACAATGAGCATCATGCAGTACATTAGACATACTCAGCATATAATTTATCAATTGTTTTTACGTTTCATAAATATGATTTGCAAAAAAAAAAATACTTCTTCATGTTGTTTTACTTTTTACGCTTTACGTTCTTGTATTTATACATATGATTATAGGATTATAGTTCTTCAGTATGAAGGTAAATGAATTTTCTAAGACAATTATACTATGGACGTCATGAGAATGAGCGTCATGTATTACACTAGAAGTGTTTACCATTTTTAATATGCTTGTTTAATACAATATGATAGTAAATAGTGGCAGAAAAATACGAGTTGTGATTGGCTAGATCGGTAGTGCGTGACTTACTTTCAATTCTTCATATTGTGCATACAATATAACTATCTCAGTATGTGTCGTACGTTATAATCTAGTATATTGTATTCTAGAGTGCTATATATATTATTGCAGTAACAATCCATATCAAGTCGTTCAAGTGTAATGAAGCATGATAAAAAATACAATAAAACAAACAAAAAAGGTCCTTGGTCGTGTGTTGAACGAGTAATGTTAAAAAATCAGACCTACAAAGGGTCATGTCTATACATATTCTTGTGTACATCAGAAAATATCCTACGATTGTGAGAAATTTGAAATTGCGTTTCAGTGAATAAATATGCCGTGTCATCACGGTGGCTACTACAGGGCTCAGATTAATGAGACGCTCATTGTGTTTTATATGTTGTTGCATACAAATTACAGTATATCTTAGAGCGCCCCCTCTTATCATGAATATATTATATACTAGTATTTTTTTTATATTTCATGCAATTATGAGTTACAGTGAAATGTTTACTTTAGTTAGCTTTACCATAATGTAATCCGCATTTTATAAATATTCAGGATTAGATATAGGCATATCATGTACGAATGGGCCATTGTCCTGTTGTTTTACGTATACAAGTTTACCAACAATTCTACCTGAATTATATATGGATGTTTATTTTATAAAAGTGATATAACCTAACTGTTTACAATTATGTTTATGCTAAAGAAAATAATACACATATGCTTCAAAAATATATAAAATAAAATATTTGTTTTCCATTGTTTATACATTGCCTTGTCTATTTCTTTAGTCAAGTTTTTAACAGTAACGAGTCAGAGATATACAGCTCCACGAGTATGTACATATCTAGTATTTGGAGTTCATATATTTCAATAATATTGTATGATGGAACCTTTACTTTCGAGGGCCTGACCTAATCTCGTTTTCTCTTAGCAAGTTTGTTGGGGTGCTAATTATCTTATGATGACGAACAATGTTGCAGTATGTTGTTTTCGGCTTTAGTAGGCGCACGAGCGCAATCAGGCGATACCCTTCCAAATCATTTAATACATGATTTCTCCTCCAAAAAGCGACAGTTATATGGTACATATGATGACAAAATGAATGTAAGCCTTTCGGTTCTAGTCTAACCAATCGAAGCTGGTTGTTTCCTACTTCTATTTACTATTTATTTACATTGTGTTATACTCCCTGTTAATAGCAGATAGTCGTAGAAAAAAAAAGTGTTTGGCCTCAGTACCACGTGACCTACCTTCATGATAATATTCTATATGTACGATATAACCATCGTTTTTTTATTAGGTTGAAGCCCCTGTTTAATGAATGGTGATTCTATCGTTTTCCTCACGCCAGGGCGTAATAAAAGTAAAATGATGGACACAGAAGGTTATTTTGCGACAATATACGCCACAATGGCTTAAATACCACCGACAATTTGGCAAAGATAAAACCAGATTTGGCCAAGACCCCATATACACGGGTCTGTTTATTATGATAAATAGTGAACGATCCATTATACAATATAACTGGACTTTTCATATGAACTCCCGATACTTAGTCATCCCTCGCATAAGTCTATTGCACCGCAACCTGGGGCCTTGGTAAAACGAACCTGCACTTAGGATGATTCAGTTGTATGTGTCGTGCATATAATCCCGTATATAGCATTAAAGAGTTTCCACTTGTCTCCACCTAAATTATTTTTGCTCTGGTTTTAATTTTGCCAGTTTTGATTTTTCGGGTTCATGACAGTCTAATAGATAATTGAGCCGTATGTACTGTATATATCAGTGTATATATACAGTGGTGGCCAAAATTATAGGTTTTCCCGTTCAAGTTCGCCATTTCCTCCCTCTATTTCATTTATGTGCATTCAAATTCACGCAGCTGCCGCTTTCGTGCCGGTTGCTTCATACAAATTTTCAATTCGAGCAAGGCATTTCATTTACGTGCACGCAAATTTTCGTTTGGTGTACTCAATTTCATTTTATCGGCACTAACATTTTTGTTCGGTACAAACGAATTCACTATATTTTCATTCAATTGTCAATGTCATGCACCAATTTCCAGATTCGTTCATTCAATTTAAAACGAAACGGCGACGGGTGTGCTTTGGGGCAAACAATTTCATTAATATGAATTCTATTTCCTACATTGTGCACTTAATTTAATTAATCTCTTTAATTTTCAGGAATATGACCATATACACACTTTAATTTTTAAGAGTGAGATTGTGGAGGGATATAGCACAATCTCCCATTTTGTGATCTTATATCATGTACAAAATTCTCAGTGTTCAATCAAGTTTCTACTTTTAAATGTTTTGTATTGGATTTTTCTACCTTTAATTTAGAAATTGAACACACAAACTAGCACTCAAAACCAAATATGATTCAGTCATGCAGCGTACGAATTATAAGATATGAAATCGTCAGACAAGACAGTGTTTGTAATTTTCTTGATGCGCATTAATTTTGTATCATATATAATACGACAGTTCATTACAAGAACAAAAAATACTTTGTTCTTGAAAATCCCTCTGATCATTATGGTTGATAATTTCTACCAATCAATCTCCTGACGAGCAAGGCATCTCGACATAAAGACTTTCATAGTTTTAAGCATGTTCGATTTTCTGCGACTCATGAAACGGCTCTGAGACTCGGCCATTCAGCTCTGAGACGTCTCCGAAACGTCTCCGCAACTGTCTCAAACCTGTCCCAAACTAGTCTTAAATCCGTCTCATGATAAGCGAGATACCATCATAAGCCTTTTCTGAAGTATCACTAAAATTTAAAATTGTATGCACTTATTTACAATTCGATTGCCTATTCGTGAATTTGTTTGAACGAAGGAAGACAAATTATGCCGAGGCCAGCTGTAAATTAAAATGAGTGCTCATACATGAAATTGTATGCTCCTAATGTGAATTCGCACTAATGCTATCTAGAATCGCTTGTAAATATATGGAATTTAAGTGAATAAAAATGAATTTGATTGACGATGCGCTGGCGCGATCTCAACTTGCGTTAAATTGTTTGATCCAAATGTGAAATTCGGAGAACAAAAGATGAAATTGAGCGGGAAAACCTATATTAGAACATCCAGAGCCACACAAAGTGTATGGGACATACATTTGCCGAAGTAAGTTTAGGGATAACTTTTTGATACCGAAAGCTTTTATGACTTTTTAGCGTAGAGTCTTACGCATCTTGTGATACCAAAACTATTTAATACACTGTTCGTCATAAAGGTGGAATTTTTTTTTTCTGGCTCCAGCGACATTATGTTGCTCCAGCTGTAATTTCTCAAATGTGTTGGTCACCGCTTTCATTTTAAGGGATCCTGGCTATATTTTGGATGTTCCCTCAACCCTTCCCAGGGATTTTTCTTCCAAAAAGTTTGCCACCCCTAGAAGATGGCCATTTTCATCATTTTTTCTTATTTTTTCTTATTGATTCTAAAGGGTCTAGAATCTAACGTTAGATCTAGATCTATCAGCTAGTCTAAATTAATACTAAGTATTACAAGAAATTGTTCTGCTTTACTTGGCTCCACTTTTAACTTAGTATGATTCAAATATAACATTTTCTAATACCCCCCCCCCCCCCCCCCCCACCAGAAGAGATGCCAACTAACTTAACGTTAGATTTAGATTACTGTACGTAATGTCTTGACTAAGTTAGAATCTAGATCTAACGTTCAGATAGATATTGACTTTTTTTTCTTCCTTTTTTTTAACTCTTGACATCTTGTCTTATACTCTTAACTTGTCTTTCCGGGATTTAGGTGATGCCCACAGTCAACAGGAACAAATAAATTGAAAATAACGTTATAAAAAGTAAGATCTGAGTAACGTTAATATAAAGTTCTAACATAAATCGTTACTTAGATCCATGACATGTTAAGAAAGTTAAACTTTTACAATATACTCTATTGTTTTTAGTTTAACGCTGTCACCCCCTTTACCGCATACGGGAATGTCACTCACTTGCTAACTTCGCCCAAAATCTTCACATAGACTCCGTCTTTATAATTCTCGGTAAAGAAAAAGAAGAAAAAAATGGAATCTGACCTTAATTATTCATTCAGTATTGACTTTACTCCATATCTTCAACAGCCATTACAGTGTCCAAATGTTATTAGCACAAAAGCAGACGATAACATGTAACTTGCAGTTTCGCAGCGAAATATTGCCCTTGAACGGTGTCAACCGCACCAACAATTTATTTTTTTTCACACGATATAAACAATATTTCTGTATTTTAGATATTTATTTTACCTAAAAAAATATTTTTAGGTATTATTAATATTTTGTAATACAGATTAAAGTTAAAACTTTATATTTACGTAGTTAAATAATAAGATTAGATCGTGATGTGCTGTCCTTTGCCAAATCTACAAACATCGAAAACGACCGCACTATTTTATTTTATTTTCATTTTTTTGTCCCTCAAATAGTGCGGTGTTGGCTTTCCTTAGAGCAACACGCGAAGTTGTTGACTCCCTCTACGTTCGTTGAACCGTAGCTTTAAGAAGATGACGAGACTGTGGAAAATGGTATGCTTTCACAATCAATTATTTAATGGCACTCTTTATCCTCCATTCTTTTTTTAAAATACCCACTGACAGAATTCCCTGCCGAAGATTCAACTATTTCATGGTTTTCATAGTGGTGCAAATATGATTCTTTCATCTCCTCTTTCTCACCTTGGAGATATGGGGTCCATTCTCCGGCAAAACTGGAGTACGAGTCACTCCCGGTACTCTCAGTAGAGCTCGGTGTAGAAGATTCTTCGCCTATTATTATGTCATCAATATTCATCTCCCACTTTTCTCTATGTGATAAAGGTTTGTTCATGAAGTCCAAACTATTTCGATGAATTGATTGGTGTAAATCTACGTCTGGAATTTCATATACAAAATTTTCTTGTTGTACGTCGCATGAAGGAGATTTCCTTCCGTCAAACTCGATTACTTCCGGGGCAGGTGGAATGCTAGCTCCATGATTCCTAGTATTTCTGCAAGTTCCTTTCTTTTGCAGTACCCAAACTAGTATGACAACTAACCCCAAAAGGCTAAACGCAGTCAAAAGTGGCATGGTAAACTTCGAAAAATCGAATATGTCTTGTAAGAGCTGCGAGGGACTTGTAGTAGTGGTTGGGTTGTCTTGCACTGTCTTAGTAGATTTGACATGCTCTGAGACTGTCGTAGAAATTTGATATTGTCGGAGCTGCACACTAACAGATGACGCTGACGAAACGTTTTCATGTCCTTCCAATGATGGAAATCGCCCTGTAGAGGCATCTGTAAAATAAATTGTGCCTTGCCCAATATCAGTTACGTTTATATCATCTGCTGTCGACAAGGTACATGCCGCAAGTTGATCTGAAATAAGCTCATTTTGTTTGTCAAACCTGATGTTGCAAGCAACAATTCCTTGCCTCGTAATATGTTGAATGTTGTAAACAATGAGATAACTGCCACCCTCTGGCGATTTAATAACGGTGTGCTCTCCACTGTTTTCCGCGATTAGAAGGCCTTCCATGTACCAACGAAATTGAACAACTTCTATGCTTTTCACCTTTGTTAAACATTTAATTTTTCCTGTTTCACCATCATAGTACATTAATGGGATTCTATATTGATTCTCTTGTGGCGGATATGAAGAACTAGAATTGCACGAGGGAATCATCGACTCGGCAATATACTTAATGGGAATCATTGCGTAACCAAGAGTAGTTGCCACACTATTTCTGACTTCACATGACATATTAATATATACATCAGTTCGAATGTCTTGAAGAATAATTGTCAACTCGGGTACATGTGATGAACATTGTGCAAATAAATATTCAGGTTGGCAGAACCATGTATATTCTTCTACCTCTGGATATGCACTAGCAGCACATTGCAAGGTCATTTCAGCAACGTAAGGCCAAGTCAACTCGTTTCCATATTGGATGACTTGTACTAACGGTGCATGGGTTACCGTAAACGGACCAAGAGAACAGTTGACTTGTGCCTCAGGAAAAGCCGGACTCTCTGCAACACAGACTAACATACTATTGTGAAGTAGATGTGTTACTGTAACGTTTGCTCGTACTATCGGTCCTGTCTTAGGATTTGAGGAAGAAAAGATAGTAGGCCATGTCCATCTCAGAGAAGCTGGGGGCTTGGTCTGTGCACCTTCACACTCGACGAGAAGTTGGTCACCTTCTTGGAGCAAGGACTTGGACGGTCCGCGACAGACCAATTCGTTGTTTTTGAGAAAATACTGCACATGAAGCGTTGCAAATTTCGAGGAACTAATGTTGCGATAACCATCAGTGAAAGCTACCATTATCCAACATTTGTATAGATGGCTCATCTCTCTTTGTACCGTGTTGATGGTGAGGTAAGATGTAACCATTTGATTGATATTGTCTGAAATTGTTGTGACATTATATTGGTCATTAAGACGAAGGGTCTGGGTAAGACCGTTTTCCCAGTAGGAGCTTGCAGAGGAGAATGAAAGCATTGTTCGTAGGGTACAGTGAAACGACGCAGATCCATCCTCTTTCACACTTACATCACCAGGCTGACTAATAAATTCCGACATAGAAGAACAAAATGCTTCTTGCACAAGGATTTCAATCATTACTATCAATATTGCAAATTTTACCACCAGAATACATTTACATGTATTTGAGTGCATCTTGTTATCTATTGGAAAAGGAGAACAACGGATCGCCATCGTAGTACACTACAGAATGCAATAGTTAACAATTAAGACAGCACTGGAATGCATGAAATAATAAAAGAGTTTGAAACCTGAAGTACTAAGACAGCAAAGTGTTCAATTCCCAAATGTTAATTTAACAACAGTACGGCTGGTTCTTTTCTCAGAAGCCTAAATGTTATACATATATAAATCATCCTTCGTTGGTAATCAAGTGTTTTTAAGAAAACCATTTACAAATAATAAATTGGCACTATAACAGTATGTTTCAACCAGAACTGTTTGTTCGTTTCTTTTAAATTCTGAGTGTTTGTACTGAACTTATATCGAAACCGGATGTTACTTTTACACAATTTAGTTTCGGGCTGTTGTCATTATAATCCCTCAACTATATGAATTTCTTTTCACATGGTACTGATATGGTTTTTATGGTTAATGTTAAATGTCAAATTATCCTTCTTTTCCTAACTATTGTCATATTTTCAACGAAACATGCTCAAATTGACCGGTCGGTCGAATATACCCATCGGAGATGACCGGCTTCGGTATTACGAGACATGCTCTGTCACGCATTGGTCTTTTAGCTATCTATTAGGCCTATCAACAATTATTTACTGCACTATTTTCTGTTAAGCTCTATGAATTAATAAAACAGTCCTCAGTTCATTCGTATAAAATGGGCAAGCTTAAGACACTTTTATAGTTATATAGGCATGATACACAACATAAATATTACATATATATATTCTTAATCGAGAAACATATCGACGAAAGAAGACGACTCGAGTTCACGCAGTATAATACACAGGTCGCTAAAACAAAAAATAGGCCAGTGATAGTTGTCTTAAAACATTCCAAAGGTGGCGCCAACAAAATGATGATTGAATGGAAGCAATCGTATTGTTTTTCAATACCTCATGGAGAGGTCGATGGGTATGTCATAAAGCTCGTCAATGGCCGTTTTATAGAGTATGCTGATTGTTTCACGCATGACAATTCTGACCATAGTTTCATCGTCAAAGAGGCTTCAACAGGCGACTTGACTTTGGCTCATTTACAAAAAAAAAAAAAACAACAAACAAACAAACAAAAACAAAAACGAACAAACAAACAAAAAACAAAAATCAGAGAGAGAATTTGGAAGGAAAATTAACCCATTTTGATTAGTATCTATTTGGTCTTAGCTGACATAATCTAATTCTATTTCGTCTGCAACAAGTTCGTCTTAGTACTCACTACTTTCCATATTTACCATTTCGTCACTATCATCACTTAGTTACTTCCAGGAAAAAATGGCGAAATGACCAAATAGGCATTTCGACATTAGACGAAATGGCAATAAGACCAAGTGGTCGTTACACCAAGTGAGAATTAGACCAATTAATTATAAGACCAAGGGAAATTTAGACCGACGTGTTAGTAGACCAACTAGGTTCATCCCGTGTGGTATTAGACAAACAAAAATTGAACCGACTGCATGTAGGTACACCAAGTGGATATAAACCTTTTATTCATGAATTCGAATAGCATGTTTAACGAATTTGAAGATCTCTCCTGGCTTTTTATCACTCCAAAAACGTGTTCAGCGTCATGATTATTTTTTTTTTCGTTGAGAAAGGCAGTTCAGAAAAAGTGTATTAATATTCATTATGGACAAACATCAATATCAACTTAATTGTATTTCAAAAGATAAGGGTGTCGATTCGCATAAGCCAGGGTGTCAAATACAAACATATGCTATATTGCTGTCTTTATCATTTGTTTGGTGACTCTAGTAAAGATGAAAGGTCGTTAGCATGATAACAGTGTCATGAAAAATATGTTTGGCATCACAGTGTAGCGAATGTTTCTTTTTTATTTAAAATTACTATTTTTTAATTTGATCTTTCCGTTTTCCTTGAGAAGCAAAAGTTCTGGAATACGTGTACACACCGAAAAATAGACCTTACACTGTTAGAAAATCGTAAACAACTGCGTGTTAAACCAGTGAATCGCACAGCGTTGTTTAAAAACTAAATAACCTGTAGTTTAGGCAACCTGGGCCCGTATTCCATAAACTATACTTTAATAAGCAATTTTGCTTAAGTCTAAGTATCTTTTCTAAGATTTTGTCCAGGAAAAAAAAATTCTTAGCTTTTATTCCAAACACGTAAAGCACTTAGTCTGAGCTCAAAAAGCATTAAGCAAAAGTTTTGATTTTATGAATATTGTCATGTTTAATTTGCGGCCTCAAATGAGCTTGCCATATAATCAACATCAAAGTTAAGCCACTAGGTAGTTAGGCTTAAAGTTAGGATAAAATTCGCCTTTCTAATGTGCGTATTTGTAGGAGCAACTCAATTCAAGACGTTTTACTTAGCCCAAATCAAAGAATTTATGCTCAACTGTAAAAAATAGGCTAAGCAAAAATACTTTTAATTAAAACCAAAATTTATTTTAGCAAAAAAAATCTTAAGTTTCATGCTTAAGTCCAACATTTATAATAATTGTTGAAAGAAAGTTGTTTAAAATATCAACAGTATTGTTTAACGCTTCGCTCCAAAAATGACAACACTCAAAATGTTATTTTGGTATGACGCGG
The DNA here is from genome assembly GCA_940671915.1 of Paracentrotus lividus. Taxonomy (NCBI): domain Eukaryota; kingdom Metazoa; phylum Echinodermata; class Echinoidea; order Camarodonta; family Echinidae; genus Paracentrotus; species Paracentrotus lividus. Next base: position 21,544 of record CALNVZ010002540.1, read on the forward strand.
TTATAAGGCAGACGCACTATCCACTGAGCCAACACATCTGTTTAGACTTAATTTCAATGTGTGAGGCATAAGTTCTCCGCCATGATTGAAATGCTGCGCCGATTTACCTTGCATGTAACGAGTGATGCCATTAGCTCATGAATATCATGTGACATTTGCCTCGGCCTTTTTTAAAAACAAAACCTGTTTGATATATTTCTAAACAGGTCTTGTTTAAGGCTTTAAAACTTTGATTTTCTGATTTTAAACAAAAATGTTTAACTTTTAAACCATTTTTTTTTAACAGCGAAATTTTTAAACAGCGTTCTAACAGTGTTGTGGCTGCCCAACTTAACGCGAAGTTGTTAAGTGAGGAGTTTCAGTTCGAGTCGAGAAGTACAAAGACACTCCAATAGAATTTATTCCTTTTGCAAAACAGTTTATTCAATTCAATTCACATTTGTTGTCAAGATAGGTCGATGGGTAGATGAGTAGATAAAATGCAATTGGAGGCTTTGAGCTATGAAGCTGATTTGGATCAAAAATAAAAAGTGTGTATAAAGTACAACATAACTTGCTTGGCTAATGGCGATCAAACAGACTTTCTTGCTGTAACTAAAAAGTGCATACCAAGGCTATATACAAGAGTGCACATTGGCTAAAGGGTTATTGTTATAAAGTCAAGTTTTAAAAAGCTCACTGGCCAGAGAAACACAATAGCTGTTTAAGGAATGAATAGGACTTGGACACAGAGGAAACTTCTCAGGCATGAATTGGTCTAATTGGCTATCTAACATTGACACATTGCAGATATATTGATGACTATATATTTTGTGAATAAAAACTTAAAAGGATTTCCAAACATATGTATATATATCACACAAAAATGTATACTAAATTGCACTTATAAAATTGATTAAACTTACTGCTTACTGCTGCAGTGACAAGTGTAGTTCAAGTTCATAAAGTTCAACACAATATAGAAAGCATCATTAAGGTAATCTAGAATAGACTGATTAGTTTTAAATTGATTTCTAGAGAGGCCCAAATTAAGGTTATGATCTTAATAGATAATAAATAGATAGATTATAATGTAGGTCTAAATTTCTATTAAGAGTGTAGAGCACAGTATAGTGTAGTATAGTATGTGCTTATTATCCATATGTCCAGTAATTCTCATTTTGTGGAAAACTGGAAAGTCCAACAAAAAGAAGTTAATCACATAAAGTATTTATTGATATAGAGCTATATCTGAATACCAAAATTCGGAATAATTAAATAAAATTATGGTCATGCCATAATGGCTCTTGACGTTTGACCTTAACCGAAGGTCAACATTTAAAAAAAAGCTAAATAATTCTCGTGGAATTAAGGAGAACACATTCAAGGTCTGTTGTGAAGTATTAACAAAAATGCAAACAAATACAAAACAAAAACAAAAACAAAAACAAAAAAACACGCAAAAAAAAAAAACACACACACACAAAAAAAAAAAAACACTGCTCACTAACCCCAATTAATGAATATTGACCCCCACTAGGGGAGACCGGGGACAAATGTAACACAGGGCAATTGTAACAGGGGCTCCCATTCCTAGCAGAAACACGCTATAAACTTAAAATTTGTAGAGGGCATGCGCATTTCATCGCTCCACATGCTGTATAAGTCTTAACAGATTTAACGGTTCGTGGAACTTTCTACAGCAGAAAAACCGTTTTTTGAGGAGTAAAGTAATATTTCACATTACCCATTGTTTTTCTTCTGGACAAATATGTAGATGAGCTACGGCTGTCATTTTTATATATTTAGAAATTATGTTCTTAGGCCATATTTTGCTAATGTTTCAACGATGAATACCTAAGCTAAGATAGAAAAAAAATGTCTCCAAATATGGTCGCCTCTGTCAGGGGCAATTGTAACAAGCTGTTACAATTGCCCCTGAAGGTCTGTTTCTGTTAAAATTCAAGTAACTCCCGTAGGAACTCGCGCGGTATTGAGCAGCTTTCCGCTGCATCAACACCAAGCTAATATATAACCAATCAGGGGGCACGGAGCATTTTTGAAAGTAGAGGGGCTGAGCGGCAAGGGGGGGGGGTGGGTGGGGGGCTGAACAGGCTAAAAATCACAAATGTATGGTTATTTGTCCGTTTTTGTACACGTTTCCTGACGAAAGTGGGGGAGGGGGGCTTAGAAATGAGAATTGCATAACGTTGAACATATCTGTCAATCATTTATTTAATTTACAAGGAGAAAATGGCCTTATTTATAGTCTCAGACATGAGAATTAAATTACTTTGAACATATCTGTCCAATACGTTTTGTTGAAAAGGCAAAGAAATATTGATTTAGTCCGAAAAAAGGGTGTCTTTAGTTTGTTTATCTTTTGTTTCATTGTAATCAGAGCCTCAAATTTGTTTGTTTTTTTTTCTTTTTTTTTCTTTAATAATTTATATCACTTTACTAGAAACGAAAAAGTAAACAAATATGAAGATAGTGAATATTAGGTTCTTTTAATGCCAAAATTGTAAATAGGAGTAGTCTCGTCGATTAGCTCAAGCATCAGAACTTCATATCTTTGAATGAATTGTCAATTATAATGCTTTACAAAAACAAAAGGTAACCATATCTATAAGCTCAGACATGAGAATTAAATAACTTTGAACATATCTGTCCAATACGTTTTGAAATATTGGAAATATTGATTTGTCCGAAAAAAGTGCCTTTAGTTTTTTTATCATTTGTTTCATTGTAATCAGAGCCTCAACTTTTCTTTTTATTCTTGTTGTTTTAATAATTTATATCACTTTACTAGAGAACTTCAGAGCTTCATAGGTTTGAATGTATAGTCAATTATAGTGCTTTGTTTACAATTACAAAAGGTAACCTTATCTATGAGCTCAAACATGAGAATTAGACATTAGATAACTGTGAACATATAATTTGATTTGATTTGATTTGATTTTATTTGTCGAGTTTACATGGTATAAAACATAAAAGAAGCACTGACAGGATAGCCCATGAATCCGAAAAGGCTAATTTTATAGGATCCTATAAAATGAGAAAGAGATTACGGACCCCCCCCCCTGATTTGCTTTTTCTTATTAAAAAAAAACCACACACATTAAAAGAGAAAAAGAAGAGAGAGGAAGGGAGGGAAATGGAGAGGAGGAGGAGAGAGATGGGGGAAGGGCAGATAGGAAAGTAAAAAGGTAAAGATGTAATGAAAGAAGAAAAAAGAAAGACAGAAAGAAAAGAAGAGGAGAGAAAGAGAGAGAGAGAGAGCTGGGAGCCCCCATACAAGATAAAAATATATTTTCAATATGATACCTGAAAATATATGTCCAATACATTACAATACAATTTTGTTAACAGGGCAAAGAAATATTGATTTTGCCAGAAAAAAGTGGCGTAAATTTTGAAGATTGATTTTACTAAAAAAAAAAAAAAAAAACTGTCATTTTTTACTTCTTATCACAAATGTATCACTGTATTTGGAAAAGAATGTGTTAAAGTCAAAAGGCGTATTCCTAATATAATATTTTATACCACAGTTGTCAGTTTAAAGATATATTGGGTATATAGGTACAAAGTAGATAAAGAACCAAACTATGAATTGATGAAGGTTCTATAGTTCTATAGTTAAAGGGTGAAGCCCCAACAACCTAAAAAAAAAATTATAAACAAATTATAACTTTTGCCCCATATCATGAATATAACAAGTGGAAACTGTAATATAAATGAGTCAAGCATTGTCATGTTTTATCATAAGTAGCTCATGTGGTTTAAATCTTGGATTACAGTTCTACAGTTAAAGGGTGAAGCCCCAACAACCTATAAAAAAAAATTATAAACAAATTATAACTTTTGCCCCATATCATGAATATAACAAGTGGAAACTGTAATATAAATGAGTCAAGCATTGTCATGTTTTATCATAAGTAGCTTATGTGGTTTAAATCTTGGATCTGTCAAGTGCATAGCTTTGATAAAGAAAAACAAAATGTTACAATTTCATGTGTTACAATTGCCCCGGACATCTGTTACAATTGCCCCTGGACACGGGGCAATTGTAACACTCGACCTCTTGTTTTGAAATGGTAATGGCTTCAAAATGAATTGTTGTACTTAGCCCAAACCTATTCATATGTCAAGCTAAGATATGCATATTTCATTTTAATTAGTTTTAAGCAAGTATTTAGCTTTAATAAAGTTGATAGGTCAAATTTGGAAAAAAAACTGTTACAATTGTCCCCGGTCTCCCCTACTAAGCGCTTTTGGCACTAGGTGATTCAAAGTCCATCTGCTCGGTCTTCCGTGATAGCACACGTGAAAATGTCGTGCCATTTCATAAAATGTGACAATCTCTCTAATACGAACGGGTAATTGAGGTAAAATAAGTTATACTTCTTTTTCAAGAGGCTTTCAAAGTTTTCTATACTTTTTTTCCTGGTACGCATTCAATAGAAATAGAAGAAGAAAAGAGAAGGGGAGGGGTGATCAAGATTATATTAATTTGGAACAATCGAACAAATCATGACGTATTCCAATAAAGTGGAAAATAATACATGTTTTTCAACTTTTGTTAAAGCTCTTATAGGAACAATGACTACTCTAAAAGATGAACCACTGGTGCTAACCGTATCATCCATATTTCACACCAAACAGAACCGTGATATGATATAAAATAATGTCAATACTGCATTTTCATAATTATGACAATAAGTCAATAGCACAATCGGATATAAAGAATTTATGGTAAATGATTAACCACTGAAAAATTCTCAACCAAGGGATATGCAGACATTGAACACAAATCCAGATAAGAATGTGTTTGCATCACCTCCTTGCACTGGCCCAGGGACTAAAATATTATGGGATATCATTCTAACCATGTGACAAAACGAGGCGTTGTTATATTGATATTCAAATTATTAACAATATATGCGCACAGTGAAATTGGTGAGCATTGAGATAAGCTGCTAAACCATCGAGTGGGAACTCTTTTTTCCCCCGATAAATCGCTAACTTTATTTTCGGATCTGTACCAGACCACAGCAACGAAAGGACACTTCTGGATAATTGAAAGTTTTCATTGTGAAGTAAGTGAATGAAATGTAGAATATACATATACATGCAGTTTTGATATGGCAAATGTAGTCCTGTGTGTGAACTTGAATCAAATGAAAGAGAGCCTATGGACATGAATATGCTGATTTAAAAATAGTATACATGTATACCATTTTTTAAAATGACTATTTTGTTTTGTTTTTGTTTTTTGTTTTTTTTTAAAGCTCATTAGAGAACAAATTGGTGATTTGTTTAGATGATGTTCAAAATTCAAAATTAATATTGAACGTGCAAGAATGTAAAGATTTTGCAAAATATGATGAAATTATAAAGATATATGTAACTGAATGCCATTATACAAAAGGACCTCGGCCAAAAAAAAAAACTATGTAGCTTTGAATCGTAACTGGAATGAATATAAAAGTTACATCTACAATAATATTGACAAGTAGGAAATATTAGCGGTCATTATACAGTCTGTGTCAAATAAAATGGTACAGTCGGGGAAAAAAATAATTTAGGTGTAAAATCTTTTCAAATAATGTGTGTATGTGGTACCAAATTAAAGCCAGAAGATTTTCCTTGATGATGCACTTTGTTCTGTGTAATTTGCCTTTGTTAAACAAAAGTTATGCTAAATTTTGTGAACGAGGAACAAATCGAAATTACGCACGCTTATTCCATTATGCAAAACCTACAAAAAAGCATGGACGTCGTGCAAAAATTGATTTTTCTTGACTGTAGAAAATTGGTCATATCTCAACAATTACAGCACCAAATGTGATGAAAAAATTGCAGAAGAAAGTCCGATTATCCTGCTTTATGAAAATGCCAAACGATACTAGGTTCTAATCAATATTCATACTATAAAAAAATGTTTTCCGACTGTACCATTTTTTTTTACACAGACTGTAGATGAAGATTTTGTAAAGAACAAGGTTAATAGTCATGAGATGTGGACATTTCTTTGGAACATTTTCTGAGAAGACGACTGTTATAAAACTATATTAAATGAGCAATATATTAAATGTATCGATTGTAGCCAATGATTGTGTTTAAGCTGAACTATCTAATGTGATGAGCAAATTATTTACTGTTTCCTGTATATTAAACTAATACAAACTTTATTGTTGAAGTATGCAACTTTGTCGATAAGCTAAAATTATCATATCCATGTAGTCAGGCCATTGTAAACGATGTACTTTAAATGATACAGACCTATACCCCCCCCAAAAAAAAAACAAAACAAAAAAAAGAAAGAAAGAAAAGAAAAAAAGAAAGAAGAAATAAATAAAAAACTAAATAAGCAATAATAAGAAAATAAAGCAACACATGACGAATGTGATACAGTATGTAAATACTTTTCCACAAGAACTTTAGTATTTGCTTCACTGCCACAATGAAACTGAATAATTGTATCGTATTTTATTTTCCAAACCGAACAATTAAAAAAATACAGCTTATATACATTTATTTCAAACAAGAATAAAAAGAGTCACTTATCGAACACCCTTCAATCCCCACTTTAGTTTCTTTTAGAGTGTAACGTCCCCTCTTTTAATTTATTCATTTATTTATGTTTTTTTTTTTACTGGATTCTAGGTGCTCCCATCATGGGAGTGAACACATATGAGGAGGAGGTGAGACAAAGCTCACCCTTTACGAACGGACCTGAGGTATGTGAGGTAAGCACTATTCAATGTTTTATGATTTGTTTTTAATTTATTTATTTTTATTTATCAATATATTTTTTAGAGTTGTATATTTAAGAAAAAAAAATTCATGAGGAAAATTGTTTAAAGTAATGTAAAATTATCAAACAGCACAATCGAGACTTTTCGCCTCTCAAACGTACAGGAGTAAATATTAGTAGGATCCTGTATCTCTTTTTTTTTTCTTTCTTTATTTCTCTTTGTTTTCGTTCCTTCAATACGCATTACACATTTTGAAAATCTGTTACTCGATTTTTTTTCCTATCAGATATCTTAACAAAATTTAGTGCCTTTTTTTTCAAGGCTTTTCTCCTATCTTTTTTCTCCGAAAATAAATAACATTTCCAATGTTTTAGCTTTTAGTGACACTTCGAAATATTCGCTACAATTCAATGAATATTTATTGTACATAGTGTTTTTTTTTCCTGTAGACTATTCCCATGCTTTGTTTCTGTATTACGTCTTGTATTTCTGTATTCATTAAGAATAAGAAAAGTGGTAATAATTATCCTTTTTGCCCTCTTGATAATGAATTAATTTACTTTGGTTATCACAAGGCAATTTTGTTTAATTTAATTTTTTTTCCGCTGTGTTTTTTTTTTCTTTTTCACTTGTCTTGTCATTTATAGTACATTAAATTTGTTTTCTTTCAGGGGGAGATTACAAAAAAAATGACATAGTTCACTTATTGAATTGATATTAGATGGGGATTATCCTGTGTGGATGGAACACACAGATCGTACACGTCGTTCTTGCTGTACGCCTTGATGATGTGGGCATGGGGACCTCATTGCAAAGGTCTTAAATGAACATAGCATTTTCGTGCCCTGCATACATTTAAACTAAAATTCACTGGATATCATGAAAGGAATATCAAACAACCTCGCATACATATTTGTTTAATGCAATATGGTCTATATGAGGCTATATTTGATTGACTTCAGTGTGTAAGACATTATATCTAGTAGATTTAATGTATTCACATTGACTTTTATTTTATATGAACAGCAACTTGAGCGTGAAAACATAATCTTTCAAGACGCTGATTGTGACACTGAAATTCAGGATCGAAATCCGTAAGCAACATTTCCTTCTACCCTATTGTCAACACCTTCCTGTAAAAATTATAGAGTTTTATTTTATTCATTTATTTTATTTATTTATTTTGTTTATTTATTTATTATTATTATTATTATTATTATTTTTTCTTTTTGACTGTTTTTATATTGCATTATGGACAAACAATATAATCTGACAGTGACGGGAGAGAGAGACAGGGAGTGAGGAAAATTGAAGGGACGAGGTGCTATAACCGTTTTATTTCTTAGACCTGGTATGAACTGTGTTGAAACAGGAAGCTTATTCGCAATTATTTCGTAACAACCTAGAAATTAAAGGAGAATGAAACTCTGGAAACCAGGGAAATTGTATAAAACATAAAAATTACAAAAACAGATCACTGGAAATTTGAGAAAAATGGAATGAATCATCGCGAAGTAATGAGCATTTGAATTTTTAACCTCTAATGCTATGGAGATTATCTTTGACCATTGACAATGAGACCAATATGTGTGCTGTACAACTTCCCCGTTATTTTGGGGGTACATAATTTCACTTAAATTGTCAATTTTGTCAATTATTTTTTGTCAATTCTATTGGTAGATCAGATGTTATTTTTTTATTGAGAACATGCACATGTTTTAAAACATATAATCATGGAAGAGCCTGTACTATCTCTATAATGAGGACAGAAAGATTTTGAGGTATATTTTTGTTAATGCTATGATGCTGACACATGGCTTTGAATGTAGTTAATGGTTTAATGTTTTGTACTTGTACTTGTACATAATATGATCTCTAACATCTCTTAACTGACGTAATTGTCAAACTCTAATTGAAGTGAGGACTTGGGATTCCCCTCCTGGCACTTTCGAAGACACATTATTTATCAAAAATAAAATAGGTAGCACGAATTCAATGTTGCTGTTTTTCTTAGAGCGAGATTTGTTTTCTAAAACAATCCATTTCACAATTGTTTACTGATCATCAAGTGACGTTATGAAAAAAAAACAGTTACATCATATGTGAGAAAATCAACAAGGATTCTTAAAGATAAAAGGTCCTGTAGTGATTCATTAATTTATACACTTGTGGTCAAAAGATTGAGTACACCTGCTGTCAGCTATGTTCGGATCATTTTATATCACTTTTATGTCCAGCATTTCAGTCCAAACATTGTTAAAGTACACAAGATTATATTAAATGAGTATACAACTCTTGGGAATTCAAAAATTAGTCAAAACAAAATATACAAAAACATGATATTGCACTAATTTATTCAATTCTTTAAGAAATTAAATATCTTCTTCAATGACAATCCTATCAACGTGAAATTTTTCATGGACATTGAGGCACATGTAAATTATATTGCTTCAAACGTCTGAATTTTCTTTTTGTTGAATGTTTATTTATGAAATATTGTAATTTATGCAAATTAAATGTGTATTTTAACATGTCTATTAATAATTCATAAAAAACAAATAAAAAATGTTATGAGGCCACTTTTTTTTTTCTTTCAAAAGTTGCTATGTATAATAATCACACTCGTGATAAAAATGTTAGAGTTTAATTGGAATTCGTTTAGTTTAAGACAAAAGAAAGTTATAAAAGAAATAATACTCAATAATTCATTTCAAACTTTAATTGAAGAGTTTACATGCAAAGGGACTAAATCTACTTTTGCTCATTCTTCATAAATCAACGTATTTTATTTCACCAAATATATGTTTCCATTCAGAAAGTTCTACCAAGTTTAAGAGTCATCAATATAGATACAAAAATAACAATTAAAAAAATCCTGCGTTTGCTTTTTTTCTGTGCTTGGCGTATTTTGCTTTTGATTTGATTGTCCTTGGCACCATCCCAAACTAAGAGGTGCTAGATGATGATTAAATCCTGAAAAGAAAATAAAAGAAAAAAGATAATACAAAAAATAATAAAATGATAATAGAAGCGCTTAGAAACGTTATCATCAGTCTATTTGCTTTCAATATCAATATCAAAGTTTCCTAATGGCATACCGCAAAGTACAAACAAAACATTTAGGTTTCATTCTGACCAGTAGTATCGCCTGATCACTGAAACATAATGGATAACACAATTATTACCCCCCCAGTTAATATATATTTGTTATCATTCATCAAATGGTAGAAATCATGCATTGTTTTCATAATTATAGAACAAACGGACCCGGCAGTCTACCTATCTGTACGAGCAGGATTGCACCACAAATAAAACTTTCAAATGCTGAACATTGCGCGCTGTCCTGTGAATTGACCGCGCTGAAAGGGGACGAGATATTCGTGGGAGAAGAATCAATCGGAAAAGGAGATATTTTTACTAACACTACTATGAAGAAAAGTGCAACTCGCCTGAAGAATGCGCACCTCCCTTGAGTGCGGGAGACATAATGGGTCTTGTTCAAGACAATTCACTTGAGGATTGGGATGCTACATCCGACGCACTCCAAGAAAATATATATCGAAGTAATGACGTCTCACAACTCATCATCCCTCTAAACTTGACATAAACCTGATGGATGTACAGGGATACACAGCGCTCTACAAAGCTGCTCAAGAAGGCGAATTGGAGAGAGTTGATGACCTCATATCAAATGAGAGCAAACCCAGATCAGCAGTGTAAGGATGGTCTGAGCCCGCTTTATGCTGCATCCAAGAAAGGACATACAACATCGTTGACTTTCTCATTCTTCAAGGAGCAGACGTCATATAGAGAGTGACTTGGGCCGGACACCTCTTCATACAGCAGCTGAAAGGGGTTATACTGCTGTCATAGAGAGCCTCTTTGTAGAAGGAGCTGAATGTGAACAAAGGGGATACCAAGGGTTGGACGCCATTCAATGCTGCTGTTCGATATGGCCATCTGGAAACCGTCAAAATCTCAGGGCTCGAGGCGTAACGGAAAACAGATATGACGGCATGACCCCACTCTATTTGGCATCAAGATACGGCCATTTAGAAATAGTTAAATTCTTAATTTCTAAGGGAGCCGATGTTACGAGTAAGCAAACACAATGGAAAGATTCCACTCCACAGTGCGGCTGATAAGGGTCACATGAAAGTACTTCGATATCTTGTTGAGCAAGGGTCTGACATCAACAAGGGTGATACCAATGGTTGGACACCATTCAACGCAGCTGTTCAAAATGGCCGTCTTGAAGCCGTAAAATATCTCAATGCTCGAGGCGTAACGGAAAACAGATATGACGGCATGACCCCACTCTATTTGGCATCAAGATACGGCCATTTAGAAATAGTTAAATTCTTAATTTCTAAGGGAGCTGATGTTAACGAAGTACAACACAATGGAAAGATTCCACTCCACAGTGCGGCTGATAAGGGTCACATGAAAGTACTTCGATATCTTGTTGAGCAAGGATCTGACATCAACAAGGGTGATACCAATGGTTGGACACCATTCAACGCAGCTGTTCAAAATGGCCGTCTTGAAGCCGTAAAATATCTCATGACACAAGGTGTTATAGAAAACAGATACGACGGCACAACTCCACTATATTTTGCTGCTAGACACGGTCGTTTGGATCTCGTCAAATTCTTCATTTCGGAAGGAGCTAATGTAAACGAAGAACATCACGATGGAAAGATCCCTCTCCACAGTGTGTCTGCTAGGGGTTACATGGAAGTTCTTACATATCTCATTCAGCAAGGATCTGATATTAACAAGGCTGATACCAAGGGTTGGACACCACTCAATGCTGCAGTGCAAAGCGGCCGTCTGGAAACTGTCAAATATCTCAAGACTCAAGGTGTGATTGAGAACAAATATGATGGAATGACCCCACTCTATTTGGCATCAAGACACGGTCAATTAGATATCGTTAAATTCTTCATTTCTGAAGGAGTAGACGTAAATGAGGAACAAGACAAAGGGATGATTCCTCTACATGGTGCCGCTTCTGGAGGTCACACGAAAGTCATGGAATATCTTATTCAGCAAGGATCTGATGTGAACAAGGGTGATGTTGATGGCTGGACTCCATTTAATGCTGTCGTCCACAATGGTCGTCTGGAAGCTGTCAAATATCTCCGGTCTCAAGGAGCAACTGAGAACAGATACGAAGGCATGACACCACTCTTTCTGGCAGCAAGACATGGCCATTTAGATATCGTCAAATTCCTCATTTCTAAAGGAGCCGATGTAAATGAAGAAGGTGGCAACGGTACTCTTCCTCTCCATGGCGCAGCTATAAAAGGGGATATTGATGTCCTGCAATATCTCATTGAACAAGGATCTGATGTCAACAGGGGTGATGTCAAGGGTTGGACACCATTGAATGCTGCAATTCAATATGGCCGTCTGGAAGCTGTCAAATGTCTAGTTTCTCTAGGTGCGACGGAAAACAAATATGACGGAATGACTCAACTTTATGCGGCAGCATACTTTGGTCATTTAGAAATTGTCAAACTGCTCGTTTCCAAAGGAGCGGATGTGAACGAGGAACATGACGAAGGATTGATACCTCTCCACGGTGCAGCTTTCGGAGGTCACATTAAAGTCGCAGAATATCTCATCAAGCAAGGGTCCGATGTCAACAAGGAAAATTACAAGGGTTGGACACCATTCAATGCTGCCATTCAAAATGGCCATTTAGAAGTTGTCGAATATTTGCAGGCTCGAGGTGCAAAGGAAAATAGATATGAGGGAATGACCCCACTCTATTTAGCAGCACAGTGCGGCAATGTAGATATTGTGAAATTCTTAATTTTTCAAGGAGCTGATGTGAACGAGGAAGATTGTGCTGGAATGATCCCTCTCCATGGTGCAGCGACTACCGGTCAACTAAAAGTCATCAAATATCTAATTCACCAAGGATCTGATACCAACAAGGTTAATGCCTCCGGCTTGACCCCATTAAATACCGCTGTTCGGAATGGTCATCTAGAAGCCGTGAAGTATCTCGTTACTAAAAGTGTGATGGAGAACAAATATGATAGAATGACACCACTCTATGTCGCATCAGAAGTTGGCCATTTAGACATCGTCAAATTCTTGGTTTCTGAAGGAGCTAATGTAAACGAAGAAGATGAAAGAGGAATGATTCCTCTCCATGGTGCAGCTCTTGCAGGCCATATGGAAATCATGGAATATCTTATACAGCAAGGATCTGATGTGAACAAGGTTGATGTCAAGGGTTGGACACCATTTAATGCTGCCGTTCAAAATGGCCGTCTAGAGGCTGTCAAATATCTTCAGAGCGAAGGGGCTACGGCTAACATATATGACGGGATGACACCACTGTATTTGGCAGCACAATGCGGCCATTTAGATATTGTCAAATTCTTCGTTTCCAATGGAGCTGATGTGAACGAGGAAGATGATGCCGGAATGATCCCCCTTCACGGTGCAGCGACTATGGGTCAACGTAACGTTGTCCAATACCTCCTTCAGGAAGGTTCCAATGTTATAAAGAAAGACTACACTGGTTTGACGGCATTACATGCTGCGGTAAGCAATGGCCATTTAGAAGTTCTTAAATATCTGATGCCAAATGATGATCAGGGTACGAGGTATCACGGTTTAGACCTACTGTACATCGCAGCACTATGTGACAAAATCAATGTCATGAAATTCTTATTCTCTAGAGGATATGATGTGAATAAAAGAAACAAACTCGACAAATCGCCTCTTCATGCAGGATCTTACAATGGCAGCATTGAGATCGTCAAAGCCTTAGTCGGGCAAAATGCTAACGTCAATGCACAAGATAGAGATAGATGGACACCGGCACATGCCGCTGCACAGGAGGGACACCTCGATGTGGTTCGGTACCTTGTTTCACAGGGAGCCGATATTACGACAAAAGACGCCGACGGTTTGACACCCCTTCAGGCAGCAACAAATGCTGGTCATTTAAACGTAGCGGAATACCTTATCCAAAGTTGTGGCGACAAAATCAGCGAAAAAACATATGACACAAGATATGGAAACCAGTTCGTCCCCAGTGACGCAGAATCTTGTATCAAGGAAATACCTGACACATCTGAAGAACATGGAGAAATGCGGTCCAGTGAAGGAGCCTCAACTCACACGTACCCAGATGAACGATCTAACGATTTGCTTCCATATCGAGATTCGCAACCACAACCTGAATGTAAAACCTATCAGGATTATGGGCAACGTCCCTTTAAAGGAAGATCTGGGACCTCGGAGCGAGGTGGAAACAAGTGGTCATGCGATGCACAGTCACCCAAACGCTTTGATACTCAACTACCTTCTGGTGCAGTCGATGTGGCTGATTGTAAAGACAACACTAAACCAAACCTAGCAGGAAAAGAAGCCACTATTGTCTACACGGATTCCCCAATTCTACGTATGGCAGAGAAGCACACCAATGAAACGAATCCTTTCAATACAGCTAGCCTAAGATGCCTTAACAACAGTGCCATACCCACAGAGAAAGATGTTCTAGTGACTCAAGCTCACGACTTACTAGCCGTGGAATCATGCAGAGAGGTAGAAAGGTCTCTTCCTGAAGAGTTTGGAAGCTTTACAGAGGGTACAGACCATTCCATCGTGAACACACCAAATGGACCTCACATATGGAAGCCTGATGGATCCGACCAACTCGTTCGACTCACAGCAAAAGTGAATGACATTCCAAGTATTAGGAGAGCCGAGTCCAGATGCCATGCAATATTGACAGTAAGTGCACAATGCATTTATACTTTAACGTAATTATAATTGAAGAAAATCCAATGTATTTTGTTAATAAAACGTAAAGGATTTACATGTTATGGAGTAACTGAATTCCAAATAAGAGAAGAATGGGGGGGGGCGATAAAGAGATTGAAAATAATAAAACAATCAACACATTAACACGAACCAAATTTGTCAAGCATGATTTTGTTCATCAATGATACCTGTGTTCAAGTAAATGAAATACTTTACTCACGATTCCGCATACATTTACTTTTTTTATCACCTACCATTTTAATTCCATAACTAATTTTCTTGAGTTCGATTTATCGCCAACAGGGAGTATCTTCACAAGTGAAAACTGGAAAAGATGTACCAGGAACTGCAACCAGAACTCAGAGGTAAGGGCTAATGTATGGTTTAAATCTTGAAAAGCTTAATTATTGAAACTCTGCTCTGAAACAGTTTAAGAGAAAAGAAGATAGGTTTCTGAGCCCATAGAATAGTCATTTCAAATTTGCAATTAATCGTAATTGTTTATGTTACAGGGTACTCAGTGTGACCCAAGTAAACTCAGATATTGATTTAAAAATAACCGGTTTTTCACGTAATTATTTCGTGAGATAGCGAATACACTCGGACATCCCTTTCAGCCTGCTTAAAGTTTCCTTTTAATACAAACAATCAAATTTGACATCGTATTTCAGCATCTCTCTCAGTACTGGACAGCCACAAGAAATCGATTCCTTCTCTACCGAAAGAAGTTCGTCAAACCTAAGATGGAAAATCGAGGTAAGATTTTCGCAATTTTTTACAAATACATGTGTTAGGTTGGAGAAAAATCTTAGTGCATATTCAAACAATTGTAGATCTTACAAATTATTGATTAACCATTGTCAAATGGAATGATATCTTGTTCTCCTTGGGAGACATGAGACACTTGAGCTATACTTTGAGACACTGTCACCAAAGAAGCATGTTCGTATATATTTTTTAATGGTCTGGGGTTATATTCATAAAACTTTCATAGACCTATAGTTACCCCTAACCGTGTATTTTGTCCTATTGAATAGCTGAACACCAGCTTAATCATGTTAATAAGGTTTCATGAATATAAACATATATCTTCTCTGCGGCTGAAAGAAAGGGTACTAAGAACAAAATTCCCTGTCAAGGCCGATTCATTTCCTTTCTAATAAGTCTTTGTTGTCATGGTATAGACCTACTAGATGTAGTTTTATTATGACATCATTCTGTTTCATCTCTTTTTAGAACAAACGTCGATCAGTGAATTGGCCACAATCCCTACGGACCCTGGTACAAACCATCTTCCGGATATTAATGGCAGTTGCCATCTTTCTGGCAGGATGTCCGATTTATGTAGAGGGTAGCGGAGGCACTGAACTAGTAACACTACATGCTGAAAAGCCTGGCGTTGTCGTGTTTCGTTTCACATGGCCTGCCGAAAACAAGCCAGAAACTTCTCCGTATTTCACTCTGAGGTTTGAATCAAAACAGCGTCCTTTCTGGATCAATGGCCAGGACGATATTAACGGCTTTAAACGGCCATCTCAATTTCCAAGATTTAGGATTTCGGTAACTAACTCCATAACATCAAGCTCCGTTAATGTAACTATAGAGCCAGTTGATATGCTAGATGAGGATAATTACATATTAACTGCGCTGCTTCATGGAACACACGACGTTTCGCATAAAACCTTAGAGAAAAAGATTCTGGTCCGAAATCCTCCTGGACCTGCGCGATGCTTCATTACTCTTAGCGGAAACGATGACTATCCATATGA